>CAUYTI010137953.1:0-15671 GCA_963575145.1 Galago senegalensis | reverse complement strand
TTTTTTTTTTCATTCTTGTTCTCTTGGGCTTGTTCAAAGGCTTTGTCTTCAGTATCAGAGATTTTTTCTTCAGTTTGTTCCACTGTGTCACAAAGAGATTCCACCGTGTTTTTCAAATCTTTGAGGGCTGCAACCTCTTGTCTCGAATTTTCAAAGTCTTTGATAATTTTATCTTTGAAATAGTTGCATTCTTGAATCAAATTTTGAATAATTTTTTGAGACATCTTTTGAATAATTTCTTGAGACATTTTTTGAATCATTTCTTGGAGTTCTAGCTCTTTCCTTTATTCCATTCTATTAATCTTGTTTAGTATCCACATTCTGAACTCAATTTCTGTCATCTCAGCCATCTCTTTATGGGTTGGATCTTCAGGTACCTCTTTCACGTCCTTCCTTGGGGGGTTGTTCTACTCTGGTTATTCCTACTGCTGGAGTTTTTCTGCTGGCTCTGCTCCATGCTGTATTTACTCTGCTTGGCTAGGTTAGCTGGTAGGAGGAAGTTGGTTTGGGGGCTCTGGGAGTAATATTTTACTGGCCTTTTTGGGCAAAGGCGGGGACTAGTGTCTCTATCTTTTCCCCTAGAACTTTGCCAAGGATGTGTATAATGCTATGGTCTGAGAGCCTGGAGGTCTGCTTGTCTCTATCTTGTTTACAGCTGGTATCTGTTCTACCTTAGAAAATCAATTACTCTGGGTTAAGATCAGCTGTGGAGAAATAAGAGGGATTAAGTCACACCTCCCCTTACTGGTGATGGTTGCAAAAGGAAAACCACACCTTCCTTCAACCACACCCCCAGGGTATCATGTTAGATAGTCCTCAGGTGATTGACCCAGTTCAAATGATATAAGACCAGTGTCTCAGTCAACACAATTCTCTGGTGGGGGAGTGCGAGAGGTCTCTGGCAACTGTACTGCAGAGATCTTCTCACAGCGCAGGTATGAACTTCTTATGTATTCTGTGGGGTCAGAGGGACCTTCCCAGCAAATAAAGTGTTCTACAGAGGTTGATGCTTCCTACCCCACCTTGTAACCTTTGTCACACCCAGTCACTGCAGACCCCAGAGGGTTGTGACCTAGTTTCCCAATAAGCAAATGTGGCAGGGCTCTGTGTCTGCCAAAATCTAAGCAGAGCCAGTGCCAGCTCCACTCAGTTACTGCTTTTCCACACACCCGCCCTCAGCAAAGGGAACTGAGGCTTGACTGTCTTAGGCAGTCAGTCATAACTGGAGAATGTTCCTCTTGAGGACAATTTGGGCATTTGAAAAACCCGAGAGCATCAGAGATTCTCCCTCGACCACCAGTTGATTTGCAAAAATCAAGAGATCCAAACCTATTGACCCGTCAGTCAATAGGTTTTTAGCAACTAAATGATAGGAGTCAACTGGTGGTATAAGTGTGGCTCACTCTAATGCTCTGAGGAGTCAGAGAAGCCTGTTCAGTTGGAGTAAGGAGGCTGATGTCTCTTTCCCCTCCTTACTCACCCTTGGCTACTGGACTCTGGAAACCTCAGTCTCAGTTAACCCCACTACCAATTTCTGTTAACCCAGACTGTGTAACCCAGTGCTGTCCAATAGGTTAGTGAGTCAGGGTTTTGTGCCTACCAGAGACAAAGTAAAGTCAATGATTTCATCAGGGTTTTGTGCCTGACAGAGTCCCAGTAATGTCAATGCCTACTCCACTTGGTGATCACTCTTTGTGGCCAGTCAGCAGAGATAGTTGAAGCCTAGCTGCCTCAGGCACTCAATGGGAGCTGTAAAATATTCTGCTTCAGTTCAATCTAAGCCTGGAGTTTGTTTTCTTGAAATCATGGTTTGCCTCAGTGGGGAGGACGTGTGCTTATCTATCTCTTCTCTCAGTTCAGCTCCCCATTTTATGTTCACTGGTTTCTTCTGTCAGTTGTCTCTATCCCTGAACTAATGTTTATGTTGAAAGCTAGCCCCACTCAGCTCTCAGCCACTATTCCTCCACATTCTTATTGAATGAGAAAATTTTAGTTAGGGAATATAGCCAACCTGGTGATTCAGCAAAGTACAAAATACATTGAAACAAGGCAGACAAATAAACAGCCTAAAATTCTAGCAGACATACAAGCACACCAATGCCCAGACACTCAACCACAAGTAAACAAACATACAAAGAAGTAAACAGAACAACAGACAAACCAAAAAAGAAAAAAGAAAGAAAGAAAAAGAAAAAAAATAGTAATAATAAAAGATAACCACAGAAATGTTGGTCATAAAATGATAGAGCAAACAAATAGGAAAGCAAACATCCAAAGAAGAATAATATATTATATATATATATATAATAAAAGCAATTATATATATTATATATAATTATATATATATAATAAAAGTAAAAATTAAAAAATAAGAAATTAAAAAAAAAGAAAAGGAGGGCACCACTGAAAAAATTACTTTTTTTGAGTGTATACAAAGAAGTCCCTTTTTCAATGTGGTGGGATTCTAGTTTATATATATATATATATACATATATATATATATATATATACACACATACATATATATATATAAAATTATGCTTCAGTATAATTTCTAGACAACAAGTGGTGCTGTGAGTGGTCCCTGTGCTAATATCAAAAATAGAAAGGAATATATATATATAAAAGGAGAATCTTTGCTATCTGTATGCCCAGATCCTCCCTACAACAGTTCTCACAAAGTGTTGGGCATCTGGGATTAACTTCAGATGCTGAATGGCTGTCTGCAGATCAGATTGAGATATCAGAGCTTCTGGGAGAGGTGTTATGGAGATGCCATTTTCGGGGTTTTACATTGCAGATGGTTCCTGGCTGCCCACCCAGTCCTATCTGTCCTCCAAACTTGGGACACAAGTTCACACTTTGCCAGACTTTCACTCAACTCCTAATTTCATCTGGAACAGAAAACCATTATGGTCTGAGGGGAAAGTGCTGGGTGTCCTTTGTGAGCTCTGCTTTCATTTTATTTCCGATGGGGAAGGAGGCTCCACCACCACTGCCACCGCAGCATTCTCAACAGACTTTTCAGCGATTGTAGGAAGGGAACCAATTCCCTGCACTCAACTCCTAATTTCCTCTTGAACAGAAAATCATTGTGGTCCATTGGAAAAGAGCTGGGGTGCCCCTCTTGCATTCTGCATTCAGTTTATTTCCAATGGAGGAGGGCAGCAGCTGCAGCTGCCGCTTCCGCTGCTACCACAGTCTGCTGCAGGACATTCAAAAGATTTTTCAATGTTTATAGGAAGGGAACCGA
The DNA here is from genome assembly GCA_963575145.1 of Galago senegalensis. NCBI lineage: Eukaryota > Metazoa > Chordata > Mammalia > Primates > Galagidae > Galago > Galago senegalensis. Next base: position 12,418 of record CAUYTI010137953.1, on the reverse strand, counting down.
TTCCCTGTACTCAACTCCTAATTTACTCTCAAACAAATCCATGTTGTCTGAGGGAAAAGACTTGGGGTGCCCCCCCTGTGCTCTGTGTTCAGTTTATTTCCAATGGGGCAGGGGTCACAGCTGAAGCTGCCGCTCTTGCTGCCTGCCACGGTGGGACGTTAAAAAGATTTTTTAATGTTTGTAGGAGGGGAAACGATTCACCCTGTGGGTCACTGCATCAGTGCAGCTCCACACAGACTTCTAATATTACAGGATGGATCATTTCCTAAGCAGAGTCCCTTCCCCTCAAGTTTCTCTCTAAATGCCTGGATCCCTGACACCCCAAACCGTGTACAAATCTCTCCCATTTCTGGCTGCTAAATTCCATTCCGGAATCCATGCCTCACCACACTCTCTGGGAGATACACCAACTCCCTATAAATTTGGCACAGGAGCTTTTCATGGAGGAGGGATTTTGTTTCTGTCTTTCAGGACACAAGCCACAGACTTGGCGCTACAGGTCACAGATGGCACCATTTCAGCTGCAGCCCTGAGTTTTTTTCTGGCTGTCACCATAGTTCTTAGATACACTTTCAATGCAGCAATTCACCTCTTTCCTGCTCACCCTGCGCTGCTTATCCACACAAAGACTCCACACAGAATGGATTCAATAAGCCCACTCTCACCTGAAACCACTAGGAGAGTTGACTCAAGGATCCATCTCCTCTGGCATCTTGCTCCACCTCCCCAGGAAATAATTTTTAAGAGCATTGGTGGGAATTTCTAAAGTTGATCTAATCCAATATTTCCTAATAATTTTTGAAAATCATTGAGACTATGAAGTGAATCTGCTGTAATTTGATTTTCTGTTTAATAATGTTTTGAGCAGCTTTATGATATTGTGAATATATCTGGACATTATGCTTAAAAGTGACATTACATTGAGGATGGGAGTCACTTAAGAAATTATGACCAAAGACGTATTTGTTGGTGTTTGCAAAGCCTCCTTCTTGTGTTACAAGAGTGGCTTTGCCTTTATGATAAGGTAAATTTAACTTGTGTGTCACACACTATCCTGCAATTAATGGGACATCTTTAGTGGCTGAAGCCATTACCCGATTTATCATTTAAAATCTTCATCAATTGCTCATGGATGGACGGATACTCCTTCCATTGCAAGATTCCTTCCTGGAATTATGCCTATTGTCCCCTGAGGAATCGAACCATCCACTCCAGTAGGTGGTTTTTTAACGTGCTTCCCCACTATGTAAATTAACACTTGTTAATGAAAGTAGATCTAATGTTGCACTTCTTTGAGTGGCATGAAATAAATCTTGAATGTGAATTTTAATCTGTGGTTTGATTTCTAAATAGTCTGAATTTGTCTCCTGGTCTTTTAAATTTAATTGTTGTTCAGGAGAAGTAATTATTGAGGAGGGCTCCTGTCCTCCGCAATTATTGATTGAGGGCTTGGAGTTAAGCAAAATTGCCAAGTTCCCTGGTTCTCACTGGGATTATTTTTATTTCCTTTTTCTCCGTGAGAAAGGAAAATATTGTTGTTTTTGTCCTTCACAGAGCAGAAATATATATATATTTTTTGAGACAGAGCCTCAAGCTATCTTCCTGGGTAGAGTGCTATGGCATCACAGCTCACAGCAACCTCCAAATCCTGGGCTTAAGCGAGTCTCCTGCCTCTGCCTCCCCAGTAGCTGGGACTACAGGCACCCGCCACAATGCCTGGCCATTTTTTGGTTGCAGCCATCATTGTTGTTTGGCACCCGGGCTGGGGATTCGAACCCGCCACCTTAGGTGTATGTGGCTGATGCCTTAGTCAACTGAGCCACAGGCGCCAAGCCAGAGCAGAAATAACTGGTCCAATGTTTTCACTTGCCACAGTATCTGCATACATGGGATTTTTTTTTTCAGTTTACCTTTCCTACATTCTTTTCTGACATGACCAGTTTTTCCACAGTTAGAACATTTTGCATTCCCTGTATTAGTTTGCAAGGATAGAGGAAATAGTCGTGGCTTATAAATTAGTTTAAAAAGTGCCAGATCCTACATCTCTGAAAGCAAAAGTATGTTGTTCAATGGTAACGTCTTCCTGATTTTTAAGACCTGCTAGGGCTCTTTCAAAATCAACGTTCATGTTTTCAAATGCCACTTGTAAAAGAAGCTTTTTAAGAACCTCTTCTCCTGAAATGGAATGTTTATTATCCATTTGCAAATGAGAAATGAACTCCAAGCAATATTCATTATTTTCTTTTAATATTTTAGTGAAAAAGTAATCTCTTCTTTCTCATCAAGATGTTGTCATGCTCTAATTGCTCTAAAGTACACATCTTTTACTTGTATTAATAGATTTGGGGTATGTACAAATTTTTGTTCCCAGACTCAAATTCTCCTGTTATGGTTAATTTATCAAAATTACCAATGGGCAGATCCTCAACCCTATTTTGTTAGTCCTTATATTTTGATTCCCCCATCCACCAAGTCCTAAATTGAAGACATTTTCTGGGATTCAAGGAGGTGTGTATTAAGATTTCCCAATCCTGGGGAACAAGTAAACAGTTTTTACAGTAAAAGTTCAGAATCCCTATGACATATGGAGCATTAGGACTACAAGCATAGATTGCATCTTTCGTAGTTTTTAGAAATTTAATTTCTATTCAGATATGAGAAATACGTATTCCTACATATCATTCTTCTCACAATACAAGAAAGGTCATAGTATTCTCTGGTGCCAACGGGGGTGAAGAGGGCAATGCAGAACTTGTGTTAGGAGCATGATGGAGAAAATTAAAAGTAGAAGAGTTAACTGGAAAATGGATTCTAGTAATATATTAGATCAGGCCAAACTGGGTATAAACCAAGAGGTGCAGTGGGAGTCCAGGGACCATCATGCCACTTAACAGGCTGTTTTTGCGTAGTTGCAGGCAGTATAAGAGTTTGGAGAGGAGCACTAGGAGGAGAACTGTAACAAGGGGGCACAGTAGTGCAACCCCCATCCTTAGAATCTTTCTTTACTATGGCCTGCACCCTTTTATCTACATTTTGTTATACATTTTTGGCATTTTTCTTAACTCTTCTATATCCTCAGTGTTTGATCTGCTAGTAACACAATCACTCTCAAAGTCATTGAGAACTTTATCCGAATCCTGCCTTTCTTAGCTTTCTCAGCACAGCCACTAGAAGAACAATCTTTTTCAGGGCTTTTCATAGATGCATCATAGATTGACTCTCTTGAGCATTCTCCCCACATTTTTCTATACTGTGTAATTAGAGTGACTCTTTCTTTTGGAAGTAAATCAATAACAACTTTTTGCAACCACCTGAAATAACTCTCAAAAGAGCTTAATTTTGACAGTAAAACCAAAAAGCACAATGAGGTTTTCAAAAAAGGAAATATACTGTTCTTCTAAGGATTCTGAATTACCCAATTGTCTTATTAAATATTTGTAAATGCTATGAGTCCCACCTACTCACTGCATGGCCAGAGTAGTTTCAAATTCCTAGTTTCAAACTCCATGGCCTACCCTAGGTGTGCACCTGTTAAGCATGAGATAATCATGAAGAAGTGGACCCTACTGTCCTTGAGATACTTATTCTGCTTACTGATCCTGCTGACTACACCAATTGTTATTGTGTGTGTTTTTTGAGTGTACAGTGATGCAGAGTATAGGTATGCTATTGAAACTGTAGAGAATAAAGAGGTCTACAGAATTTGGATGGCATGTAGCAAACTTCTTTATTTCTTCCCATCTAATATAGCCCATGCTGCACGTACACACAATTAGTCAATAATCATATCATTACTTCACAAACATATTATAAAAAACATATTACTCTTTCCATGGTTTTTCTAGTCTACTGATCAAGTGATACAAATTCCTCTAATTAATCTATTCTCAAACAGTAATCACAGAACAGCACATTCTCAACTTCTTAACCCACTTATTGATACATTTAAAAAACTGATGTGTTGGAGAAGGATGCTTGTTTGCCTGTTCTATAAAGCCTAAAGCCATCAGGAAGTACCAACTAATCTTGTACAACCACAAACCCCAGATCCCTGAGACATATCCATGATGTGCTTACATGCCTCAGACTCCTGGCCAACTTCAAGGAAGAGGAATATTACATGTTGAATACCAAGGAAAAGGCTGTGGGTTTCTGATTTAGACTCTCTTAGTTTGTAGAAAAACAAGAATTTTAATATTGCTCACTCTCAGAATCGGCAAAGGTAAAGACATAGCCTTTCACCTATAAGAGAGAAAAACTTACTTCATTTATCATACTCAATAAAGTTCTGTGGCATCTACAGATCATAGCAACCTCCAACCCCTGAAATTAGGTAATTTTCTCTCAGCATCCTGAGTACCTGAAATGACAAGTGCATGTTACAATAACTGGCTGTTATTTTAAAATTTGACCATGGATCTGGTGTTGAAAATTTTCTTCTAGATTAGATGTCAGCTGGATAAATTATTCTCTCACAGGGAAAGTTTTTACCTTCAACCCGTATTACTCAAGACTTCAGAGCATCACCTGTGGCTAAATAATGTAAGGTGCCACCCACATAGACTGGAGATGGAGGGTTCAAACCCACCATGGCCAAAAATTCAAAAAAAAAAAATAATAACTTCAGATTTTACACAAATCTGACCCTTTGGTATCTTAGATCCTTGTAGTCACTCAAAACTGCCCAAAAAGTGAATTCTTGACTCATGTAAGGTTTTTTTATGCACACTAAAATATCCAGATTCTACACTCCACACCTTTTGTTGTAGTTTTCAATTTTGGCTAATATTCATTGTCCAAATCAGTCTAAGAACAGGGACTAGACATCTCTGGTTAACCTCTATCCATCAAATCTACTGGCAGTCTCTTAAGGAACCAATCATAAATTAACTTGTCCTGATTCCATTGTTCCTTCCTCACCCTGTGGACCACCATAAATCTCTTCATTTATGCATTCCTGTACTCCATCTGCTTACTGTCCTACCCATGTAATTTTTCTCTTGGAAATTGCAAATAGACATCTGTCTTGCTTGCTTGCTTGCTTCCTTGTCTGATTGCTTCCTTGCTTGCTGGCTTTCTTTATTATTTTTCTTGTGATCAGCTCTCACTCTGCTCCCACGGTAGATTATCCATGATCTTAACCTTACAGATAATGACATCCAACAATTTGATTGAATTCATCCCCCTGCCTCAAACTCTGGAGTACCTGGAACAAGTTAGGGATACTACATATGACTACCCTTTCTATCTGAGTAGAAACCCAGTGGGATATCAGGGCTCAGGTTGTCTATCAGTTGCTCATTCTTGTCTCTAACATGGAAGTTTAGGGGATCTGCCCAATTTTGCTGCTCAGAGCATTGACATATTGTAGTCATGAGTAGGAGAAGTCATTGAGCGCTATGTAGGAAATGAGCTTATCAAGGACTTTGAGGATTATCCATTACTCAGCCCACCATGACAAACAGGGAATATGTCAGCACTGTTTTAAATATCCATATTGAAAGATCACCACAACATTTCATAGCTCTCTCTTATCTTTATCAGGTTACACTAGTTTTTTGTATTATATGTGTGATCCAAAATAACTTTTCCTTATGTTAAGACATTTATATTCTACATTTAGAGAGATTCACATGTACCCTTATAGGATGAACCTTAAGTGTAATCCTACCAATCACCATCCCCCCACTTACACTCTCCCCTACCCTGACCTCCGTCTCCCCTCTCCCCACATTTCTGGGATAAAATTGGGTTATAGCTTTCCAATAAAAGCTATAAATAAGTTACGTAGTAAGGCTGAGTACATTGGATACTTTTTCTTTCATTCTTGGGATACTTAGCTACGAAGAATGTTTTCCTGCTACATCCATGTAAACACGAAGAAGGTAAAATCTCCATCTTTCTTAATGGCTGGATAGCATTCCATGGTGTACAGATACCACAATTTATTGATACATTTGTGGATCAATGGGCTCTTCGGATTCTTCCATGACCTAGCAATTATGATTTGAGCTGGAATGAACATTCTGATACAAATATCTCAATTGTAGTGTGACTTTTTGTCTCCTAGATATATACCTAATAGAGAAATTATAGGATCAAATGGTAGGTATATTTTTAGTTCTCTAAGTGTTCTTCAGATGTCTTTCCAAAAGGAAGTAAGTAAAAGACATGAAGGCTATGTTAACCAAGATGGATGAAAGTATTTCAAATTGTATACAGAAACAGTACACTGTAATCCATGATAGTATTAATGTACACTGCTCTGATTTAAATTAAAAAAAAAAAACTTCTTCTATGTGCATTGTGGCCAATATATCAAAAGATTAAACATGCCTAGCACATAATTCAGCATTAATGGAAATTAAAGATAGACTGATAATTCACATGATCATCATAAACAACTGCAGGTATGAAGTACACTACCGTACACGGTGCCTCACCAGATTTCAAGAGGGTACCTTCATTGATATACCTATTATCTGACACAAGCATGTTCTAGACAAAGAAATAAAACATTCATGAAAAGTAGAACTGGTTTTTGTTTATGTACCATGAAAGTATGTCAATGCATTCTTGATCATTGGGTTTGATTTTTTGTTCTATAAAATCTCAGGGAAGTTTGAGGTAGAAAGCACACTCTTCCATTTGATTACAAATTCATGACTTAAATAGTAAAGGATGGGTTGTTGAATCCCTTGGCCATGGGTACAAAACAAAATTTTGGAAGCATCAGGTTAGTGTGGAAAAGTGAACTACACACTTTGTAACAGTTTGAACTCAACAATAAACCCAGACAGCAACTATGGATGCTTATAAGGAATAAGATTTAGCTTAGAGATGGTAATGAAGGGCAACATTCATTGTTATGTCATCCATGGTGACCATGTACTTTCTTCATTCTGGAATGACATGTGATCCAGGCTTCTGGTCTAAGATACTCACTGGACTTCTTTTCTGCTCACTTCAGCTGCTGTCCTGCAAGTGTTTGATCCTGGACATTTCTTAGCTCTCCACAGATAGAGAAGTGATCTTTCATTTTTGCTGTATTAATTAAATTAACAGCTGAGATTCCAGTCACTAGGCTGACACAACATTTGAGATTTTGTAAAGCAGTGAGACTCAAGCACATTTCAGATGGTAAAACTGCATAGGGACACTTACATGGTATGCTCTTTGTTATTTTTATTTTCTGAGACAGATTTTCATTTTGTCACTCTTGGTAGAGTGTTATGCTGACAGAAACCTCCATCTTCTGGGTTCAGGTGATTCTTTTGCCTCAGTCTACTTAGTAGTTTGAACTACAGACATCCACATTATTGCCCAGCTATTTTTTTTTTTTTTTTTTTTGCAAATAGGCTGGGACCATTGTCTTAATCACCACCCTCACTGTGAGCCCCCACTTCATACATGGAAGATGGAAAATTTTTCAAAATAGGTTTTATGGTCAGGGGTGGTTCTTCATGCCTCTCATCTTGCCAATTGGGGAGAGAAAATTAGTTGCATTGTCCAAGCTTTGAATCAGAGACCGGCCTCAGCACTAGTCAGATACCCATCTCTGAAGAATAAAACAGAGCCAGATGTTTTGCAGGCTCCTGGCATGCCATCTGAGGGAATAGGTTCATTTGGTGAGAACACTTGAAGAATTCTCTGAGCTATGATACAAGTTTACTCTATCATATGTAATAGAAAAGACTCTCAATAATAGTAGAAATAGTACACTGTACCCCATGACAATATTAATGTACACTGTGATGATTTAATACAATTTCATACCTAGCACTAATAAAAAAGATAAAAAGTTTGCTAAAAAATTGATGAAAGTATTTCAGAATGTGTGTGAAAACACTACTCTGTACCCCATGTTTGTATTGATGTATGCAGCTATCATTTAATTAAAAAAATTACAAAAAAAATAATAATCATAATAATAAATGGAGAAAACAATTTGTATTGGAGTTACTCTTCATTTTTGCTTTTTTAAAATATACAGACAGAGACTTACTTTATTCATCATACTCAGTAAAGCTCTTTGGCGTCTACAGATCACAACAACATCCAACTCCTTGACTTACGTGATTTTCCACTTTCACCCTCTGAAATATGTGGAACTATAGGTTGTCCCCTAAATTCATGCTATTATTTTTACTTTTGATCACAGAACTAATGTAGAAAATTTTCTTCTAGATTAGATTGCAACTGGAGAAAGCATTCTTTCATCCAGTGATTATTGTTTATTTGTCTATTTGTTTTCCTACAACCCCTATTAGTCAAGTCTTCAGGTTTTACACACTTCTGATCCGTTGGTATCTGAGATTCTTGTAGTCACTCTAAACTTCTCACACAGTGAATTCTCGATTGAAGTCAGGTTTTTTTTATGCATACTAAAATATACATATTTTACACTCCACCCCTTGTGTTGCACTTTTCAATCTGGGCTAATATTCCCTTGACCCAGTCAGTCCATGACTAGGATCCAGACCTCTCTAAGTGACCCAAACACATCAGATAAACTGGCTGTCCCCTTAGGAACCAACCACAAATGAACTTTTCCTACTTTATTCTCTCCTCCACCCAGGGACCACAATATATCTCTTCCTTTCTGTTTTACTGCATTTACTCCATGGTAAAAGATCACCACATCTATGCATGGATCTCCTTTATCCTTATCAAAATCATTATTTACTTCCTATTGTACAAACCCTGGACAATACCCATTGTGATATCATCCATGGAGACCATGTAGTGACTTCATCCTGGAATGTCTTGGCTTTCAGTTTTCTGGTGAAAGATACTAACTGGAATTTTCTGCTCACTTCAGCTGGTGTCATGCAAATGGTTTATCCAGGATATTTCTTAGCTCTTTTTCCACAGACAGAGAAGTGGTCTCCCATTTGTGCCTTATTGATTACATTAACATGTGAGATTTCATTCACTAGGCTAACACATTTCAGATTTTGTACAGTAGTGAGACTGAAGCTGCATTCAAGATGACAAAACTGCATAGAGACACTTAAGTAGAATGCTCTTTGTTCTTTTTTGTTTGTTTGTTTTTGAGACACAGTTTAACTTTGTCACACTTGGTGGACTGCTGTGCCATCATAACTCACAGAAACTACCATCTCCTGGGCTCAGGCCATTCTCGACTCAGCCTTCCCTGTAGCTTGAACTACAGTCACCAGCCTCAATGCCCAGCCATCATTTGTTGCAGATTCGCTGGGACTAGACCCAGCACTAGTGAAATACCCATTTATGAAGAATAACAAATGGCCAGATGTTATGCAGGCTCCTGGCATGCCATCTGAGAATGTAAGTTACTTTCATGAGAATGCTTGAAGTTTCCTCTGAGATATGATACCAGGGCACTCTACCAAAGACAACAAAACAAGAGTCTGTCTCAATCATAAAATGAATAAAATCATTTGATTGGAGTTACTCCTCATTTTTACTATACATATGTAGTGACTGAGACTTAATTTCTTTATCATACTCAGGGAAGTTCTGTGGTTTCTCAGTTCACAGTAACCTCCAACAACTGGGCTTAGGCAATTCCTCTTAGATTTCTGACTAGCTATCTAGGACTACCAGGTGCATGCCAAAATGCTAGGCTATTTTTTTTTTATTTTTTACCTCAGAACTACTGTTGATAATTTCCCCCTAAATTACATGTGAAATATAGAAATTTTTCTCTCATCCAGATTTTTTTTTCCTTCTATCCCTTTTAGTCAAGACTTCCGATTATACACAATTCTCAACCTAAGTTATTTGGATTCTTTCAGTAAATCAAAACTAGCACAGAGTGAATTCTTGACTTAACTTGTAATTTTGCTTTTGTAAACTGTAAATAGAAAAATGTCTTTCTTTCTTCTGTCTTGCTTGCTTTCTTTTTGTTTGTCTTTCTTTTTTTCTGTCTTTCTATATTTCTTTCACTAATTTCATGAAGGAAACACTTTGTTCCCCAAGTGAGATTGTCCATGACCTTAAATTTGTACACAATGACATTCAACCCTTTGATTGAAGTGATATTTCAAGTGATCTTTCTGCCTTAGCTGGAAGTATAGGTTAGGGACAAAACATTTGACTACCCTTTGTATTTAAGTAGAAACCCAGTGAAAACTCAGAGCTGAGGTTGTCTTTCTGTGGCTCAGTCTTATCTCTAACACAGGAGCTATGAAAATCTGCCCAAATGGGCTGCCCAGAGAATACAAATATTATAGTCATGCATAGGATAAGTCATTGAGCTCTATTTAAGAAATGAGCTTATTGGAAACTTTAAGGATTGTCCAACCTTCAGGCCTCGGTGACACATAGGGAGTATATCTGGAGTCTTTTACAGATCTATGGTGGGAGATCACCACAACTATGCATGGATCAATTATTCTTATGAGGATTCATTAGTTTTTCTGTATTATATGTGTGATACAACATATACCAATTCAATGTAAATTGTAGCCAAGAAGCCAAATTTTACACACACCTAGAACAGAATTCAGGATTGCTGTAAATTTAAAGATAAGCTGATATTTCCCCCAGTCATTATAAATAACTGCAGGTATGGAATACACTACTGGACACAATGCCACTCCAGATTTTGAATGGGAACCTTCAGTGAGACATATATCCTCCAAAACAAACCTATTCTAGAGAAAGAAGTAAAGCATCATGAAAAGTGAAACTGTGAATTGTATGACTAAAAATTTAGGTTTATCAAATAAATGTCTGATCAATGGGTTCACTTTCTTGTTCTGTATCATCCCAGGGCATAGAAACCACACTCTTCCATTTGATTAAAAATCTGTTACAAAGTAACAGATGAAAGAATGGGTTTTTGAATCACTTGTCCATGGTTACAAATCAAAATTTAGGAAGCAGGAATTGAGTGCGGTGAAAATACCCTCAGTTTTGGTAACAGTTGGAACACCAACAACATACCCGGATACCAACTACACATGCTTAGCATGAACAATATTAAGCTTAAAGATGATTAACCAGGACAATATCCATTGAGATATCATTCCTTGTGACCATTTAGTGATGTCATCCTGGAATGTTTTGGGATTAAGGTTTCTGGACAGAAATACTCACTGGAATTTTTTGCTCCTTTCATCTGGTTTCCTGCAAGTGTTTGATCCAGCACATTTCCTAGCCCTTCATTCACAGACAGAGAAGTGATCTTCCATTTGTGCCTAATTTATTAAATTAACAACTGAGATTCTAGTCACTAGGCTGACACAACAGTTGAGATTTTGTAAACCAGTGAGATTCAAGATGCATTGCAGATGATAAAACTGCATAGAGACACTTAAGTTGGATGCTCTTTGTTTATTTATTTTTTTTGATACAGAGTTTCACTTTGTCACTCTAGGAAGACTGATGTGCCATTTCAGTTCAAAGAAATCTCCATATCCTGGGCTCAAGTGATTCTTTTGCCACAGCCTCCTCAGTAGATTTAACTACAGGCACCTGCCTCAATGCACTGTTATTTTCTGTTACACGTTGCCTGGGATCATTCAAACTCACCACCCTCATCGTGATCCACACCTTCAGACATCAAATTTTACAGACATCAATATTTTTCAACTATGTTTTGTGACTGAAGTGGTTCTGCATTCCTCAAACTTGGCAATTCACAAATTGAATTTTTTAGACATCAATATTTTTAAAACTACATTTTGTGGCCAGTGTTGGTTCTGCATGACTCTCAACTTGCAATTTTGGAGGACCAGACAGTTGGATTCTTTGAGCTTCTGAATTGGAGACCAGCTTCAGCACTAGTGAGATTACCATCTCTGCACAACAGAAAATGAAAGGATGTTATGCAGACTCCTGCCATGACAGCTGAGGGAATAGGTTCGCTTAATGTGAACACTTGTAGTTTGCTGTGCGCTATGGTACCAGAGTACTCTAACAAATGCAAAAATAAAAAATAAGACTCTGTCTCAATAAATAAATGGAGAAAAACATTTGTATTGGAGTTACTCCTCATTTTTTTGAACACTTTTTAAAAATTAGATCATAATTGTGTACATTAAATATATCATAGGATACAGTGTGTTGCTTTCATATACAGTTTGAAAAACTCTCATTTAACTGCCTAACATAGCCATCATGTCTTTCTCATAACTGTTGTGTTAAGACATTTATATTTGACCTTTAGACAAAATCACATGTACTCCAATAGGATAAATCATAGGTGTGATCCCCACAATATCATTCTCTTCACACATCCATCTTCTCCTCCTCTCCACTTTCCCCATTGTCTTGGACTCCATTTGGATTATAGCTTTCCTAAGATAGCTAACAATTAGTTTCATAATATTGTTGAGTACACTGGGTACTTTTTCTTCCATTCTTGAGCTATTTTGCTAAGGAGGACATTACTCCTCATTTTTACTTTTCTTTTTATATAGACAGAGAT
>CAUYTI010137952.1:0-38067 GCA_963575145.1 Galago senegalensis | reverse complement strand
CAACATTTTTTTTTTCTTTGAGACGGAACCTCAAGCTACCCCCCTGGGTAGAGTGCCGTGGCATCACGCTCACAGCAACCTCCAACTCCTGGGCTCAAGTGAGTCTCCTGCCTCAGCCTCCCAAGTAGCTGGGACCACAGGTGCCCGCCACAATGCCTGGCCATTTTTTGGTTGCAGCCATCATTGTTGTTTGGTGGGCCCGGGCTGGGGATTCGAACCTGCCACCTTAGGTGTATGTGGCTGGTGCCTTAGCCGGTTGAGTCACAGGCGCCAAGCTTAAGCAACATTTTAATGGCATCCAGCCTCTGCTTAGGTGGAGAAATTCATTCAGAATTCTAGTAACGGTTACCTTGAATACTGCCTATCTGGTGGCTTCTCTGCAGGGGACATGAGGAATGGCACATGGGGATAGGGTGGAAGGGATGGCATCCGTTTAAATAATCCCCACGGCCAATATCTGGTTAATGTTTTACAACTTCAAAAAGAAAGACATTTCTCCAGATCAGTCACACCCTAGATGTTCTCAACTAAAACAAAAAATAAGTTTATTCAGAAGAAATGGGAGATCTAGTCTTCAATATATTCCAGGCCTGATGTTAGTACATGAGATTCTTTTCCTTTTTCTGCTTAGAAGAAGGTGAACATTTTTCTTTTCTTTTCTTTTTTTTTTGTAGTTTCTGGCCAGGGCTGGGTTTGAACCCACCACCTCTGGTATATAGGGCCAATGCCCTACTCCTTTAAGCCACAGGCACTGCCCAAGGTGAACCTTTCTTTAATAACTTAAGAAAATGAAATGACATTCACCCTACACAACAGTGGCGTCTCAGCAGCTATTCTCCTGGATTGCTGTTGCATTTATGAGAATCTCCTCATATATATTACTTTTTTATGTTTGGGGGATAGTCGTGATATTTTTTCACTCCTCAACTATACTTTGAACTTTACCTCGTGAGAATTTCTTAAGCAGAAGTGACCACAAGCTGCCTGCAAGGCGGCAAGGAATAGCATCTCTTCACTGATGAATACATCACCCTGAGGGATGAGACAGAACCTCAGCCACCTGCTGCCTGCGCCCGGGTCAGGCATCATTCATCTCTTCCCCTTCTGCTGCCTCTGAAGGTGAGTGAAGTTTCAGAACCTTTTCCTACATTGAGCCAAGAATAAGAATACTTTGACAATCAGTGTAAACCACATTATTACACTAAACAACCCCCCCCACACACATGATAATATCAAGAGATGCAGAGAAGATGTCAGACAAAATTGGCTCAAGTTAAAAACTCTCAGCAACCCAGGAATAGAAGAGAACCCTTCCCAAACACATGAAGGGTTGTAGGTTTTTCACAGAACAGGGCCCAGAACTCACACAGGATCAGGAGTCATTTGTGTTCCTATCAGCTATAGCAACAATACTTCATAAATCAAAGGGCACTGGATAGCAGGAATCATCCCCAAGCAATAAAAAGCATCCATAGAAATTATAATGTTGTATTGACGATGAACGGCTCAACCCTTTCTCCCAAGATAGAAAAGAACCAACGGTGTCTGTCCTCTCCACTTGAATTCAACATTGTCCTAGAGGTTCTAGCTGGCACAATGACAGGAGAAAGTGAAATAAAATATATTAAGATTGACAGATGGAAACAAAATTGTCCTTATTTGGAGGCAACATGATCACCTTTGTAGAGAATCTTGTGGAATTTACAAAACAAAAGAAATTAGAAAGAGTGAGCTTTGTAAGGGGGCAGGATACGAAATCAATATAAGAGATATATTTTGATATACTAGCAAGGAACAATCAGAAATTGAAATTAAAATAGCACTGGTGTAACCTTACTATGAGAAATTAAAGAAAACAACTTAAGTAAAGGGGAGGATACATTATGCTCATTGGTTAGAAGGCTCAATAATGTTAAGATGTCAACCCATCTCAATTGCACAGATAGATTAAATGAAATCTCAATTAAAGTCCCAGCAGGCTTTTTAGCCGAAACTGAGAAGTTGGTTTTGAAGTTCATATGGAAATTCAAAGCACAAAGAATGCCTAAAATAATTCTGGACAAGAAGAGCACATATTTGGAGGATTACTATCACCTGACATCAAGATATTATATAATATTAGTAATAAAATATGGCATTGGCATAAAGACAGACAAGTTGATGTAATTTTTTTTTTTTTGAGACTGAGCCTCAAGCCATCGCCCTAGGTTGGAGTGCTGTGGCATCACAGCTCACAGCAACCTCCAACTCCTGGGCTTAAGCAAATTTCCTGCCTCAGCCTCCCAAGTAGCTGGGACCACAGGCACCCACCACAACGCCTGGCTATTTTTTGGTTACAGCCGCCTGGCTATTTTTTGGTTACAGCCTGCCTGTTGTTTTGGCAGGCTCAGGCTGGATTTGAACCTACCACCTTAGGTGTATGTGGCTGGCATCTTAGCCCTTTGAGCCACAGGCGCTGAACCAAGTTGATCTAAATTTGACTAAAATAGAGAATTCAAAAACAGACCTACACTTATGTGGGTGATTTTCAACAAAGGTGCAAAAGCAATTTATATCAGTGAAAGATAGTCTTTTCAGTAAATGATGCTTGAACAATTGTTCACATGCAAAAAAAAAAAAAAACTCACACCCAACTTTGACCCATATCCACCAAATATACAAAAATTAACTCCAACTCCAAAATTAACCTAACTATAAATCCAAAACCCATAAAAATTCTAGAAAAAGAAAAAAAATGAGCAAAAATCTTTTCAACATCGGAGTAGGCAAAAATTTTAAATATAAGGCCAAAAGCATGATTATAAAATAGGAAATCAATACATTGGTTTTCATCACACTTGAAGACTTTTCTACTCTTTGAAAGATACCATAATGGGAATGAAAATCAAGCTATAGATTGAGAAAAGATTTGCACATCATGAACTTGATAAAGAACTTGTATCTAGACTATATAAAGACTTTTCAAAACTTAATTATAAGGAAATAGACAACTGGATGAAATAATGAGTAAACAATCTTGGGTAGATATTTTATCAGAGCAGATATGTGAATGTAAAATAAGCTCAGGAAAAGAGGTTCAGCATTATTAGACATTAGAGAAATGCAAATTGGAGCTATACTAACATACCACACTCCACACCTAATGGAATGGCTGAAATGAAAAAGCTCTCGCCACACTGGGTGTTGGCAAGGATGGGTAGAACTAGGACTCCAACTGCTGCTGGGAGTACAAAGTGGTAGGACCACTCTGCAAATGCAGTTGGGCAGTTCCTTGAAAAGTTAAAACATATGCCCAGCACCTGATTCAGTCTTTCCACTCTTAGGAATTTGCCCGAGAGGTATGAGAGTGAACATCTGTGTGAAGACTTGGATATGAGCGCACAAGGCCGGTTTATCTGTCACAGCCAAATCCTGGGGACCACCCACACGTCCATCAACAGCTACACACGCACTGTGGTGTGTCCATACAATGAAACACTACAACGAAAAGGAAGGAAGTACAGGTGAATGTGAAGAAAATTCAAAATGATCATGCTGAGTGAATGAAGCCAAGCAAAAAATGTACATACTGCATTGTTTCATTTATAGAAAATTCTAGAACATGTGAACCAATCTAGAGTGAGAGAAAGCATATCTGTGGTTCCCTAGGTACCAGCAGGCAGGAATGATGGGAAGAGATTACAGATGGGTACAAGGGAACTTCAGTGTTTCAATATATATATATATCCGTTCGTCAAAACTTACCAAGTTGAACTATGTATTTTAAATATATGCAGTTTATGGTGTGTTAGTTACACATCCATAAAGCTGTTAAAATACTATAAAATATCAATATTAAAGACTCGTCTTCAACTCTTTGAGAGGAATCTGACTGGACAGTTCACTTTCATGTCAGGAGGGAGTACTAGTTTCTAAATAGATAGGAGGTTAAAGAAAGCCTATTTTAATCCTGTTTAATACAGCTATTTTATCGCACTATGTTATTATTTTTTCTTGAAAATGGGCTACTTTTTGGTAATAGTGAAGGAAACGGCAAAGGTGCAATGATCTACCTGACTTTGGTTTCCCCACTTTGGCCATCAGGGCTGGCGCAATCAAAGCGCAGGTATCTCCAGCTCAGGAATGGGCGTGACAGGTGAGGGCGAGTCCACTGGGACCAGTGAAGGCTCCTGGCTGGAAAGCACACATCTCTTAGGTTGGGTCTCTAAAGAGAAAGCACAGTACTCTCACCTCTAGAGCCACCTCTTCTCAAGTTCCCATTTCCCTCTCCTGGGGCCAACCCAGCTCAGATGCTAACTGCTCCTTCTCACTCATAGCTGGGGTGTGTTTCCTCAGCTGTCCCACTTTGAGAAAAGTTCTAGGTTCTAGCACCTCATTTTGCTCTGGCAGAGAGAATTAAATCAGGGTTTCCAACCCACTATTTCCACATACAAGCTTTGCTGCCCAGCACAGAATGACAGCTGATCTAAATTTAAAAAAAAATTTTATATCACAACGACAGGGTTATTTTCTACTGCTGCTCCTTGAGGTAAGAGAATCCTGGACAGCATACCACAGCATAACAAAGTCCTTGAAAAAACCTGCACCCTCTCTTTTTCCCCACCCATCCAGGGAGATAAAAAACAAACAGAATTTTAAGGAGTTTTCTAAATGCTAAGTAGCTGTCCGAGCTTGGACGAGTCACAACTTGTGGGTCTTTGCTTTCCCCGGCTGTAGAAATGAAAAGATTATGTGGAATGATCTCGAAGGTCTCATTCAATTCTGTGTGGATCCCATATGTTCTCAGGCCTTAGTGGGTTTGCAATCTGTTTGAAGTACAAGACTAACCATCCTGAAGAAACAGCCAACATTACTAGAAAAAAATACAATTATGTGTTCAATTACGTGGTACCGATTCTGAGTGTTCTAAGAATTCAGGGCACAAGACGGGAGAAACCACTCAGGGTATCCTGGAGAAGCCGTGGTTTTAGCTGGGTCTTAAACATGATTTATTAGCTCTCTAATTTCAGAATCCACAGGGACAGTGGCCAATTTTCAGGGCAGGGACTGTGTCTTCTTAATTGCTGTACTTCTCTCCCCAGAGCTCTGTGTCTGTACCATTGGCTTTAACTCCAAATCTACTCCGTCTTCCCCTGTTTACTGTGGCCTGGTGCCTGCCAGTCCAACTACACCATGAGTTCTTACACAGCCAGGTCTCTCTGGGTCACTTGTCTGTACCCAGCCTCGTCAATTTTGTGGTTCAACACAAGTGTAAAATCATTGTGATCATGGTAGGTCTCAAAAGGAAAGAATTTATTTAAGGAGAAATCTGTCTAGGAGAGAGGAGAATGGCCCTGGGGGAATGTTTAGGTAGCAGATACATACCACATAAAAGTAGCTGGTATACCTGTGTATGTCAGGGGCTGACAGCTAAGGCTAAAGTTTCTGAATTATTTTGTTTTATTTTGTCTGTCTTCAGCCAAATGCTCCACCACCTCCTACCATGTTTGATGTCTTTTAAAATACTTCACTGACTCTATAACTTGAGTACGTTAGACTCGGGCCCTGAGAAAATTATAGTCTAGTGGTAACTGAGTCTGCAACCCTCCTCCAGCCTCTAGCGTGGAGCTCAGGATAAGGTGATGCTTTGTACAATACTTCTTCATCTATTTAATTTTCCTTTTAGTTTATTTTTCTTTAGGTCACTAAAATGTTATGAAATTACTGTAGTGTCAAATTTCAGAGCATAGTTAATTCTAATGCAGCAATCAGCTAGGGCTAGAGGTCCCCCTGAAGCTGGACATGCCTGAACAGTGTGACATCTGGGGTTCTCAGGAACTTGAGCCTGGCTTACGATTAGGGTGGGTGCAGAGTATGGGCAGGAAGGGTGTGGTAGTGTGTTAATGGCCACAGATATTTATCTCTTCCTGAAATTGAACCCTCTGCCATGTGACTTTGCAGTTTCCATAAAGAGGTAAACTCTATTCCCCCCTTGTCTCTGCCCTTAAATTCGGGCTGGCCTTGCGACTTGCCTTGGCCAATTGAACACAACAGAAGTAGCCCAGTTGTAGCCCAGTTTCATATTAATCTAAAACAAAACAAAAAAAGCACATGCCAGGTCCAGGTCTCAGCTCCAGGAGGCCTGGCGTGTTTCCACGTGTTCTGCTCTTGCCTCACTGCTGTGGCCAGGAGCACATGTCTGGGAAGCCAGTGGGAAGCAGAGTGAAGTTTCCCCTGCATCCCCACCAAGGCCAGACTGAGCATAAGACCCCAAATGCGTGAGTTCAGCCCATGTCAGCTGAACCCAGGAGACACGCAAACCAAAGAAAATGCCCAGGGCTGCACCATGGAGGTTCTGAGTTGTATGCAGAATTCTTGGGGATAGACCTTGAATCTGGTGGCTTCTCTGTGGCCGTAGCAGGTGGGACTAGTGTCCAGCTGGAGCTCCTGAAGTCGCCTCTCACACACCAGGGCTGGGGGTCAGACTTATTCTTCAGGCTTGCTGGTCCCCCCTACCTACTATTTGGAAGAAGAGCTGACCTCTGCTGGACTGAAAATCAAGAAGCTTCTGAACAAGTGGGGGTACAAACTCCTCAAGACTGAGATTCTGCACTTCCTGCTGAAAGGGGCAAGGGGTTCTTTTTAGGGCTCAGGGGCTTAATTAAAATTAAAATTAAAAGGGCACGAGTACTTTTTTAAGTGGGCTATGCCAGTTGCACTAAATCTTTAGGTAACTTGGGGGGTGTAATAAAATAAAATCACAACATTTGAGATATGGAGGCAGTAGGATCTATGAAAATGTCTTAAATAGATGGATTGATCTATTCATCAATGAAAAATATTTATTCAGCCACTACTATGTGCCACAGAAACACAGAAACTTCCTCTAGTCACAAAGCTTATGTTCTAGTGGCGAGAGAGAAAATAATCAATGCACCAAATAAATTATATAAAATGTCACAAGGTGACACATGCTCTTGGGAAGGGAAATGAAGAGGAAGGGCATGGAGAGTGCTATAGGGGAGGGCTGGGGACAGTTACGATTTAGAGTTGACGTTGCAACACAGACTTCAAGGTGAGAGAGTCAGAGATGTACGGTGGAGACCGGTTAAGAGGCCGCTGCAGCAATCTGGGTGACAAATGGTGGCCCAGCCACTGTGCTGTAAGAGGGGCTGGATTCTTGGTATATACTAAAGGGGGAGCCACAGGGATCTGTTGCTGGGTAGGATGTGGAGAGAGAGAAAGAGAGAAAGACTGAATTCCAGGAGGGCTGACTTCCAGACTTTAGGGCTGAGAACTAGAATAATGGAGTCGTCCTTACCTGGGAAAAATGGGAGGATAAGTTTAACAGCAAGTCTAGGAATCGTATTTTGAACTTTAAGGTTGAGCAATCTGTAAGACATTCAAGCAGAGAGATCCTATATTAAGTAATACTAGAATCAGCTTTCTGGATTCAGGGAAAAACAAAAGAAAACTAGATTCTCCTTTTCAAAGTGTATGAGCATTCCCTGAGAGCCATAGGTTTCTGATTTTTCTAGAAGGGTGGTGATTCTTCAAGTTCTGTTGGCATTCTTTTTTCTTTCTAAATCATATTTCCACTTTATTAACCTAAACTTTTGCATACGCAGTATAATTATTCCTCGTCAGGGTAAACCTAGTTATTTATTTCCAAATTACAAATTTTGTGTGGTGATAAAAATTACCAAGCAAAATCCCCTAGGTCGCGTCAAGTGCTAGGTAAAAATGGAGTTGAGAATCCTGGCAGACCATCAGATTGCATATTTAGGGTTTTAATTTTTAGACATCCCTGAGTTTGTTTTAGTCATCCAATAATCTTTAGTGAATAAATGCCATGAGCCTGGCATCGTGTTAGTACCTGAGAGCCCAGAGGGTTATTTAATGCCTTTTTGGCATTTTTAGGAGCCTTCATAGAGGCAGCAGTGGACTAAATGGAGGAGATGAGGAACTGGTTAACAGAGTAAAGTATTCATTATGATATGACTGTAAGTTCAAGGCCAAGAAATGGTTGCAGGAGCACTGGAGGGAAGCACTCTCTCTTTCCTTTATTCCACATGCAAATCCTATCTCCAGTTTTGTAGACGATTCCTTGGTTTTTTAGTTCTTAGATTTAACCTTTCCACTCCTCTCTACTAACCTACAAAGAGGTGGGTACTGGTCCTTCTCAGAAACAGCAGGCAGAGACAGGTGATCAAATACACAGCTTCTGGGTTACCCGCCCAGATAACAAAGTTTTAACCTTTAAACTGTGACCACTAAAGTTTGGATTCTGGCAGTGGACCACGCCTTGTCAGAGAGCAGGAGGGAGTAGGTGTCCAGATCCCACTGCAAGAGTGGCTGCCATCTTCGTCCCAGCACACGGCATGCACCAGTGTGAGGGTTCTTGATGGCTTTCTTGGGAGCCTAGAGCCACTTCCAAGTGTCACATACATGCAGTAAAGAGCATAAAATCAATCCTCCTGGAAAGTGCTGCATATTTTATAGAACGAGGTCCTGTGTGGATATTGGCACGTGATAAACCAAGAAAGGTATCTCTGCTTAGATGAGGACCTTGGCCCTGGAGGCAGGCAGCCGGCCTTCAAACCTCACTTCCACAGCTCGGGGCCAGGTGACTTTGAGGGAGCCACTTC
Organism: Galago senegalensis; assembly: GCA_963575145.1. NCBI lineage: Eukaryota > Metazoa > Chordata > Mammalia > Primates > Galagidae > Galago > Galago senegalensis. The sequence continues at coordinate 29,440 of CAUYTI010137952.1, read as the reverse complement.
CTGGGCCCATGCATGGCTCCTTAAACTGTAGAGAGGGTGGGTGGTTGTAAAGGTGACGGAGGTTTTGGGGAAGATGAGATGAGATAATCCAGGTAAAGCATTTAGGCCAGTGCTTGGAACAAAATAGGTGCTAAATACACACTAGGCATTTTATCTTCTGATTTTCATCTTTGATTTTACAATTTAAATTTCTATGAGTCTAGTGCCTAGGCTGTTCCTGTGACATGAGAGTTCTATAGGAATGTGTCTAAGTTTCCCTCAGCCCTTATGCTTTGGGATTCTAAGTACTTACACTGTGTGAGCAAACAGGATGTCTAGATGTTTTATGAAATGTCCACTAGGTGGCAACATATTGTCATATTTCCTGTCAAACTTGTAATAGGGATCCTGAGACCGCATTCACCTCATTTGATACTTAAGAATGTCATCATCTAACAGAAATGGACTCGCAAAAGTAATTATTTAAACTACAAAAACTCCAGTTAGTGAAGTTTTGTTTAAAAAATAACGTATTTGTTATTCATAGGTTTGATCATTTATCCTTGTTTGAGACCACCAGTATGATGCTAAATATTACACCTTGGATTTGTCCGTTTCCCGTTCTTATTCATTTGATTTTTACATGTTTCTGTTTTAACTTATTGGTTACCCAACAAAGAATGAAGGATTCAGGAAACATCCCTTACCACAATTCAGAAAATTTCAGTGCACACTTTCTGTTTTTTTGGCATGATATTAACAACTTAGGGATGGAAGGCATAGAAATGTTTTTTATTCTTACAGCTTTTATGTCCTTAGATCAAAGCGTTGATGCAGACAAAAAGGTCAGCAGCGGCACGTGGAACACCAACCTTGTATTCTACCAGGATGGAATTTTTTACAAACATCAAAATAATCTTTCTAAAATAAACATCTATCTTTAGGATTGCTATTCTTTCATAGTGTGTTTATTTGGAGAGGCATAAACAAGAAATGAAGGAATAAAAAGTCGAAGGTAGGACATAAAAGGAGGCTGCGTGATGTAGCTATCGTGTTTCCCTGAACATAAGACCTACCCCCAAAATAAGCCCTAGCAGGATTTCTATGCATTTGTTAAATATAAGCCCTACCCCGATAATAAGATCTAGTGCATTTTGGGGTGGTGTAAGACATCCCCTGAAAATAAGTCCTAGTATGTCTTCATGAGAAAAAATAAATATAAGACAGTGTCTTATTTTTGGGGAAACAAGGTATTAAGGAGACAACAAGGAGTAAACAAAAATAAGAATTTACAGGCAACACTTGTGGCTCAAAGGAGTAAGGCGCTGGCCCCATATGCTGGAGGTGGCAGGTTCAAACCCAGCCCTGGACAAAAAAAAAAAAAAAAACAACTGAAAAAAAATTTCCTTTACCAAAACAATAAGAATTTATGGATGAGGGGAAGAGGTGAGAAGAATGTATTTCCAGTAATATGGGTTGAGGTGCCCTGAAGAATTCCATCCAGAAGAGGGGCTTAGATGTGAAGCACAATTAGATAATAAAACCATTATAGAGAATATAAGAAATATTTATAAAATATTTATAAATATTTAATTATATATAAGAAATATTTGTATGATGAAATGCTATGTTGTCTTGTATAATAAATATTTTAGTACATTATTGAGAGGTCTTTGAGAAAGCCCCCCCATGACACATTTTGTTGCTTACTCATGTGGGAGTGGGAAGCTCGGACTCAGGGATGACCCGAGAGGCAGAGGCCTGAAGATCAAGTGCAGGTGTTAAAGTGAAAGCCACGCAGGCACCAGCTAACCAGAGGGGCAGGAAACCACGGGCAAGAACCGGCTTTGACTGGCTGGTGAGCTCTCTCTGTCACCTCACATGAACTCCGGCTAATTATAATATCACTTAAATTATGGTGTTAAAATTTCTGCACCCTTGAAATCACCATGGCAGTTCCAAGACAACCATATAAAGTATGAAAATGACAGGGAACCCAATTCTAGGAATTACTACCTAAATTCTTAGTAAAAGCCAATACCCTAACCTTGAACATTCCTCTCCTCAATGAGTAAGAGTTGAATGGATCAAAATCCACTTCCTCCTCATGTGGTGGTTCACGTCCCAGCTTGTGTGCTCTCTCTCTCTCTTTCTCTCTATACGGTTGCTTTCAATAAAAGCTATTCCTTGCTAGGCTTACATGGTACAATCCTGAAATTCTTTTGTCCCTTCTGCTCACCAAGAACCTGTAAAAGCCTCTAATTGGGGGCCAGCAGCACTTCCATTTACTGAAAAGCATAAAAGAGAGGGAGAAATAACAATATTAACAATTAAATTTTCAGAACAAGTGCTATCTATGGACATTTCTTCTGAAATCTCACTGTCTATAATAAAATAATAATATGTTTCTGAGGAAGGGTTACTATTTTCTGATCAGTACATATGCCAAGTCATTCCTTTTTAGTTAAAACCGTCATTTGTGATCCAATTACTGCCTGGAAATTAACCTCTGCCCTATTCTACAATTGGCATTCCTGAACTCATATTTTTAAGGAACATCTAAAACTTTGTTGTTGTTGTCAATGGTGGAGGGGTCCATGGCAGAAAAGGAAGTATATTGAGGAAGGGTTATCCTAGTATACGTCTCCAATTATGCTGAAAATCGTGTTGTGGTATTACATAGAAGCAAATTTTGTATAACGGAGTATTAGCTGTTCATTCTACAAAGAATGCACTGTCAGTACACAGATGCTTCATAAGTGTTTAAAGTATAGTTGCTGCGAGCTGGACACTTGGCCCTAGCAAAGTCCTGTATATCATTGTTTGTTAAATAAATATTTCTTGACTTGCTGACATAGGCCTTAGAATTCAACAGTGATCCAAATAGACATAGTCTCTGCCCTCACAATTGTCCACAGATCGACTCTCACTGGAAAACAGGCAATACACAAACAGTCATGACATATAAATATGTCATGATGGAAAAGAAAGCAAGTGGACATTTGAAATAAAAGAGCAAAGTCCACCTAGAGTGTATATTGGAATTTAAGTTTACTCAATAAATGACTTATACATGTGAAACAATAGAAAAAAACAATAACAAAAGAAAACCCCATATGGTTTAATACAGCTTTCAAATAGTCACGAAACATGTTACGTGGTACCACCAATTTTTTGGTGCTCCGCCATCCTTCAGGCTAGCACAGAATCTGCAGGTGAAACTCTTTATCTGTCCTCTTTTAACTGACTCACTAAATTTATCCTCTATGGACTTGAAGAGACTTAAGTTTTAGGTAGTAGGCATAAGTACAGTTTGCATGTCCTTGCTTGTGGGAGATTAACAAGTAATTTCCTTAATGAATAATCCGTGTGGACAGTCCTCTTTATCTTCTCTTTTGTATAAGCAGTTGATGGAGTGGCACTGAGATTTTGAATTTCTTTTTACAAGGGTAATTACAAATATAATTACGAGGGTATATTTATCCTCTCAAATACTTATCATTTCTTTGCATTGGGAATGTCCAATATCCTTCTTCTGGCTATTTAAAACTAGGTAATATATTATCGCTAACTATAATTATCCTATGATGGTGTAAAACACTAGGATTTATTCTTGTTTGCACATGTGTTAAATCAACAATCGCCAGTGTTTTTGGCACCAAGAACTGGTTTCATGGACGAGGCTTGAATCAAAGCATCAGTGATCTTAAACGTTCCCCTGACATCCTAAGCATCAAGGCCCTTTGTCTGTCTGTGCTTAGCTTTCATTTCATCTTTCTCTCCCTACTTTGTTCTGCCCAAGTCCAGACAGAAGCCTCCCTCTAGCCCACTGACTCAGTCTTGCCTTTATGTCATTGGCTGATGAGTCTTCCCAAAGTCTAATTCTGTTCAGGTTGTCCAAGTCCTGATTGAAAGATCTGCTTGAAAGGAGCAGGTTTCATAAAGGGGAGAAGAGGATGGGTTTGGGGCTGTGTGCATGGAGGGTACCAGGGGCAAGTTGAATGAGTCATGACGATCAAATCGGTGGAGTTAGAGGAAACATCCAAATTGTTGCTCCTGGGAACACTGTGCCTTATGTGAGGATTGGAGGTTGAGATTGAGGGAAAAACCATGATGGAACATGGCCTTGGAGGGCAAGAAGACAGAATATAGTATTGGATGTGGTCTGAGTAACAGGTGGTCCTGAATAGCAAGAAGGCGTGCTGGGCTCTCTGACAAGTACAGTTTGGACTTGAGGTTGAATTTAAGAGCTGTGGCTCCCAACCCACCTTACACCTGTCCTGGGGGAGTTCTTTGGTGAAAGGTCTGTCCCTACTGTAGGCATTCTTGGTGGGACTGTTGACTAAGATGTTCTCCCCCATGTCAGCCAAATGATAAATAATTTACACATATCCATGAATAAGATTGTCTTTCTTGGAAAATGAAAAAAAAATGGTGGAGTAAACCCCTTCTAACGGCAGTGGCTTGGGGAGACCTCCATTGAGTCCTGCTCACACATCCTTACTCTAGTAGAGCCATCAGGGTTTTCTTTGTCCCCTAAGGCCCGTTGTTAGATATTCTTTTGATTCATTGAACGCCTACTAATTCATTAATTCAATTATTTTGGTTTGGGGCAGAATTTCTGTTGCCTGCTCCTTAAGAGCACTGACTGATTTTCCAGCTCGAAGACCCATTCTGGTCTATGCATATTAGATTCTTCTATTGTGAACATTCAGTGGCTCCCTATAACCTGCCAAATGAAGTGTGCATTCCTCACCACGGAGTTTCAGGCCTTCCCAGATACAACAGGGAGTTACTTTTCAAGTAGTGTTTCCTACTGTTTCCCTGCTTACATCCTGCTCTCTAGTCAATAAATTACCTGGCAATACACGTCTGTGGTAAATCATTACAGTACAAGCTGACGATGAATTACGCTCCTGGAATTCGTGCCATTGTGTAGTCTTTGCTGTGTTGATTCTAGGCTTGGCCAGCTTTTCTGAGGGTGGAAGAGGCTTAGCTGTCCCGTGTGGTTCACGGCTGCCTTGAGGAGCGATGCCACTTGACCCCTTGCCTAACACTGACCTCAGGCATGGCCTGACCGTAGAAAGGTCACCTGATAAAGCCGTTTGCTCATCTTTGACCACAGCTTGGACTAGTTCCCAGTTCAGTTGTACCTGTGATATTTTCTTTTCCTGAATTCCCAGCCCTGCCCATCCTCCTCACTCCTGCCTCAGCTTCAGGGAATGGAAACCTCAATGCCAAAAATCGGACAGGCACCACTTGCAGGGGGCCTGCTGCCCACGTGATGGGAATGGGAATGGCTGGTGTGTTGTTTTTGGGAGTCCAGTGAGTCTTTGCTTTGAATGGGTTTTTCCAACACACACAGAGGCTTAACCAAAGACTCAGTCCAAGAAACCCCTTTGAGATTTTGTTTAATCTAGCTCTAAAAGCTTAAGTACCAGAGAGACTAACGTTTCCCTCAGATAACTTTCTTGAGTGCCATGGTTCTCATTTTTGAGGAAATTGGCCCCATATAAGTACAGGCATTTTATAGTCCTTGGCTTTATTGAACTTTGCAGATATTGCATTTCTTTTTCTTTTTTTTTTTTTTTTTTTTTTACCAATTGAAGCTTTGTGGCAGCCCTATGACATATAATAATGTACTGTGATTCTAAACGTCTCAGAATGGAATCACTCAGGACAGTGTGACTCAGCCCATAGTGAGAGTGTTGCCCCTCTAAAGTGATAAGCGTATGTAGCAATGGTCTGAGGTGGTAACACCTGCTATGACTGCACATCTTTGATACCCGACTAAAAGGGAAAGTGAAGCCAAGGGCCCACTGAGCTAATGGCTATGGACACTCCTAAAGAGGGCCATAAAAACTGCAAAGAAACTGATCATGGCTGAGAGCCTGCAGAACTCTGAGGCCACTTTTCCATCAGGAGTGGGGCGAGAGGCACTGTGGGGAGAAGGGCAGCGACGCCCCCTGCTGGTCAGCCTTCCTGGGGGGGGGGCACCGGACCGGCAGCTTCCTCCGTCAGCCTGTTGGTGTTCACAAGTGCTGGCTGTGTCTCCTTCTTCCCTCTCTTACTGCTGCTTGGGTGTGTTGAATGTACTTGCATGATTGCTGGTGCGGGAAAGCCTTGCAATAAACCGTGAATTCCGAAGCATTTAACGGCCATTGAGTCGTTGTGAAACTCCCCAGCCTCCTGGTTGGAATTAGCACCACAGGCTCATTTGAACCTGACACCAGATCCTGCGTCAGGCCAGCCTTTTGGTGCTGTTTCTCCGACAGTACATGCTTACTTTGTGTCTCTGTGTCACCTTTTGGCAATTCTCACAATATTTCAAGCATTTTCATTGTTATTGTATCTGTTTTGGTGATCTGTGATCTGTGATCGTTGATATTATCATTATAATTATTTGGGGGGCACTGTGCTTACATAAGGGGATCCTCAGGAAGGTTTGGTTGGGTTTCGGATGAAAGTACTGTGTGATGCCCCCTCAGAGATTGCAATTGCTATTGTTATTGTCCTTGGGCTTTTGTAGACATTCATTGATAAATGTGGTATGTGTTCTGACTGCTCTAAAAACAGTCCATTTCTCCCTCTCTCTTCCCCTCCCTGAGCCTGTGGGCCTATCTATTCCCTGGGAGACACCAATATTGAAATTAGGCCATTTAATAACCCCACAGTGGCCTCTAAGTGTTCAAGTGAAGGAAAGGGTCACACGTCTCTCACTTTAAATCAAATGCTAGAAGCTTAGTGAGGAAAGCCTAGTGAAGTAAAGACAGGTTGAAAGCCAGGCCTCTTGTGCAGTTAGCCAATTGTGAATGCAAAGGGAAAGTTATTAAAGGAATTTAAACGTGCTCCTCCAGTGAACACATGAACGGCAAGAAAGTGAGGCAGCCTCATTGCTGATATGAAGGTCTTTGTGGTCTAGATAGAAGATCAAACAAGTCATGCATTCTTTTAAGCCAAAGCCTAATCCAGGGAAAGATCCTAACTCTCTCCAGTTCTATAAAGGCTAAGAGGGGTGAGGAAGATGCAGAAGAGAAGGTGGAAGGTAGCAGAGGTTGGGTTATGAGTTTTAAGGGAAGAAGCCACTTCCACAGTGCAAGGTGAGGTAGGAAAGACTAATGGAGAAGATGCAGCCAGCTATTCAGAAGACCCAGCTTAGATCGTTTATGAAGAAATCTACATTAAACAACAGATTTTCAATGTAGAAAAAACAGCCTTCTGCTGGAAGAAGACGCCATCCAGTTGGAAGATGTCAGTCCCTGGCTTCACGGCTTTAACGGATATGCTCATTCTCTTGGGAGGCGCTAATGCATGTAGTGACTTTAAGTTGAAGCCAGTGCTTATTTGCCATTCCAGAAATTTAGGCCTTTAAGAATTATGCTAAATCTACTCTACCTGGGCTCTGCAAATAGAAGAAACAAAGCCTGGATGACAGCACATTTGCTTGAAGCATGCTTTACTGAATATTTTAAGCCTACTCTTGAGACCTACTGCTCAGAAAAAAAGATACCTTCCAAAATATTACTTGACAAAATCGTTGACAAGCCAACTAGTACCCAAGAGCTCTAATGGAGACATACAAAAAGACTTGTTTTCATACCTGCTAACATGAAACATCCATTATGCAGCCCATGGATCAAGGGGTAGACTTTCAACTATTAGTATCTCAGACAAACATTTTGAGTGGCTATAGATGCCATAGATAGTGATTTCTCTGATGGTCTGGGCAAAGTAAATTGAAAACCTTTTGGAAAGGATTCATTATGTAGATGCCATTGAGGATATTTATGAAGGAAGTTAAAACAGCAACAGTAACAGGAGTTTGGAGGAAGTTGATTTCAAGCCTCATGAGTAACTTTCAGGGTTTCAAGACTTTGGTGGAGGAAGTAACTGCAGGTGTGGGAGACATAGCAAGAAAACTGGAGTAAGAAGTGGAGCCGGGAGAGGTGGCGGAAAGCCTACAATCTCATGATAAAACTTGAACGAACGAGGAGACGCGTCTATAGATGAGCAAAGGAGGTGTTTTTGTGAAACGGAACACACATCTGGTGAAGATGATGCGAACACTGTCGAAATCCACAGCAAAGGATTTAGCATATTATGTAAACTTAGTTAATAAAGCAGCGCCAGGGTGGATTCCAATTTTGAAAGAAGTTTTACTGTAGGTAAAATGTTACCGAAGAGCATTGGCATGCTACAGAGAAATCTGTCATGAAAAGAAGAATCGGTCAATGTGGCAAACTTCATTCTTACTTACAGAAATTGCCACAACCATCCCAACTTTCAGCAGCCACCACCCTCATCAGTCAGCAGCCATCAACACCCAGGCCAGGCCCTCTAGTACAAAAAGATTACAACTCAGTAAGGGCTCAGGTGATCACTAACATTTTTAGCAATAAAGTTTTAAAATTTAGATATGTTCATTTATGTTATTGCACACTTAATAGACTATAACACAGTGTAAACATATCTTTTTTTGGGGGGGGCGGCGCTGGGTTTGAACCCCCACCTCTGGCATATGGGGCCGGCACCCTACTCCTTTGAGCCACAGGCACTGCCCCAAACATATCTTTTCTATGCACTGGGAAACCAAAAAGTGCCTATGACTGACTTTATTGTGGTAATTGCTTTATTGGAATGATCTGGAACTGAACACACTATCTCCCAGGTATACCGTAGCAGTAAAAGAGAAGAAAAATCCCCAAACGGTAGTCGGCCAAGATTCTTAAGTTCTTGAAGAAAAAAATAAACTCAGTACTATAATCAAAACCATTATTCATAGTCCTTTACGTTAATAGCATATTTATCCCAATTTTGAAACTTTTTCATTATGAAGGCATCAAATAATTTAGAAATCTTATAGTTAACCATAGAAAATGAATTCTCAGACGTATGACTATGAGACAGATAAGGAAATAGGCACAGTCTTTCTCTAGATTACTCATAGCACTATTTTCATATTTCCAGAAGGTTCAGCTAAGTTGGCACAGTGGGGTTTCCCTTAACCAGGACTTCAGCAAGATCTGGGGGCTTGGCTACTTTGATGGAGAAACAAAGAGCCACGTGAAGGATTCTCAAGTTCTGATTGCGAAAGTTGTGATTTAGCAATATGTCGTGGTCCTGAGACAGGGGTTAAATTTAACTTAGATCATTAACTAGATGACTGTTAGGCTAGGATTTCAACGTAAACAACCTGACAGGGTGATTGGCAGCCTCTCATTATCGAGGCGTAGTGATTAATTAACACAGAGCTTAATTAATTTTGTAAGGCAAGGAACAGTATTTCTTTGCAGTGAAAAATCAGCGTTTGAATACCCGGAGCCCCTTCTCTGAGCTAATTTCTCTCAGATATTTAGCTTACCTTAAATTATCGGTTCTTAGTAAATGTTACATGCTTCCCACTATTAAGGTAATTGGGAATATTTATAATATTCTGCCTCAGGTTATTTTTGGAAGAACGTGAAGGGTAAATGAATACATCCTTTTATTCTTGTTTCAGCTTCGAAACCATGTTCATATTCTTGTGCAGGTCAGAATGTTAAACTGTTTCTGGAAAAGCAAGATGTATATATATCACCTCGACCCTGTGGACGGATACCGACCTCACTGATTTTGGTAGGAATTACAACAATATTGTACACGTAACTGCTTAGTGAAATCATTTTGCTCATGCCAGAGCCTAGAGAATAATTTGTTTGAATAGCGGAGTGGTCTTAGAGACTCTATGGAAAGGAGTTCATTACCTGGACATATGATCTCTATCTAGCAATGATCCCTGTTCTGTAACAAACCAACAGCAAGAGTTTTTTTATTTAATGTGGAAAAGTACTTTACTGGGAGGATCCAAAGAGACTCAGAGGCTGCAGATGGAAGGGCTGGGATTCTCCTTATGCGGAAAGAAGGGTGATGCGTGTGAAGGAGCTCAAGGTAAAGGCTAAGTCACCTGGATGTCCCCCACTCGGCCCCCCGAGATCTCAGAACAACGAACGAAGGTCTTGCTTCCCTGGGGAAGAATGTGAGGGATGTGTCCCAGCTGCATGGCACACAGAGAGGGGACAGTGCAGGAGGTGGGCTCGTGAAAGCAGGCACCCTGAGACCCTTCTGGAGAGTAGGACAAGAACGCCCTGCAAGACCAGCAGTCCAGAGAGCACTCTGGGGGCCACTGCACCTTCTCTTTCCTTCTGGTGAACCAAGAGCTGGAACAGAACTTGGGGGCCCTGGAAAAGCAGAGAGAAGAAAACAGAACCAAATAGTGTCACTGTGTAAAGACCAAAAAGGACCCTGGGAAGCAGTGATGAGGAAGCAGATTCCAGAACCAACAGAGCATCTCACCAAACCTAGAACTCACAACTTTCTAATCCTACCTCTGTTAGAATTATGTTTTTCTTTACCTTTCAGAACAATTATCTCCAAAGTAATAGTCATTTGGTTACGCTAAGTTCTTGAGTGCATATCACTCTTTCAAGTCTCTTTAAGGTAGTAGAAAGGGAAGCAGTGTCTCCTAAAACTCAAACATGGGGGTATCTGCGGGTCTAAAGCCCAGTGAATCAGTGATATGGGACAGGAGAGGGGGAGAGGCAGCACTAGGGAGGTGCGCCAGGTCAGCGGTGACACTGGAGACCACCATGCCTGCTTCTGTTTCAAGCCACTTGACATGCTGTGACATTTCACAGCTGTCGCAGGCATCTGTGACAGCTTGATGGCATACATACCAATCATGGGCACCTGAAAGGGACACGTATTCACTGAGAAATGCAACTGTGACCTCTGGTCACTGTCTGAGTTTAGGAACAGGGCGGGGATTATTTTCTTTCCAGATTTTAAACTGAATCACCTGTTTAAACTGTCCCAAATATCTTCCTTTTTTAGTTTTAATAAATTATTATTTCACAGTTGACCATTATGGAGAACGTACATATGAAAGCTTTGAATATTTGAATAGTTATGTCCTAGTCACATTGATTGGATTTCTTGTTCAATACTATTTTCATGGTCTCATAAAACTTGTTTTTTTTTTTTTTAAGAGTCTCACTTTGTCGCCCTCAGTAGAGTGCTGTTGTGTCACAGCTCACAGCAACCTCCAGCTCTTGGTCTTAGGCAATTCTCTTGCCCCAGCCTCCCGAGTAGCTGGGACTGTAGGTGCCTGCCACGATGCCCCTGTCTATTTTTTTGTTGCAGTTTGGCCAGAGCCATGTTCAAACCCGCCACCCTTGGTATATGGGGCTGGTGCCCTACCCCCTGAGCTACAGGTGCCATCTGGCCTCATGAAACTTTAAAGAACTACATGACTTCAAAGCTACACAAATGGTTTTTCTCCCCATTTATTGGCTGTTTTTCTCAGTCTCAATTTCCCTCTAAATATTTCCTGTCTACATTCATTCCTTAGAGTATTTCATCCACCCTCTATCTTTCCTATACATTTAATAACTTCTCTATATTTCTATCCAGTTTTGAATTCCAGACTTGTATATTCAATTATGTGATTATTGCCACTCTCCAAATGGATATCTCATAGGCGTTTTTGGCACAAATGTTTCAAAACAGTTCACTCAACTTTTCTCCAAAACCTGCTCTTCCTTCTGTTATTCCAATTTCACACGTTAATTCATTCAACAAACATTACTGAGTCTATCTTACATGCCAGATATTACTTATGATATATCAATAAACACAAAGGGAGGGGTGGGGAGGGCAGAAAATAAACAAATACCTAAGGAGATTACCTAGTAGGTTAGAGGCTAATAAGTGCTCTGTAAAAATTAGACAGAAAATTAGATTGGGGGTGCAGTGGAAAGAGGCCTGCAGCCTTCCGTAAGGTGATAAGGTAGACGGCAGTGAGAGGTAGCATTGGAGCATGGACTTAAAGTTGATTAGGGAGTTGAGCATGCAGATACTTGAAGAATATTCTAGGCAGAGAAAACAACCAAAACAAAGGGTACAAGGTAGGAGCATGCCAGGGGCTAGTGCGGGCTAGGAGGTGAGATCAGAGAGAGGGTAGGGGTCAGGTCTTTGTGAATCATATGAGAATTTTAGCTTTCATTAAACAGAAAAGGGGAGCCTTTGTATGGTGACGTGACTGTATTCCTGCTCCTGGGTATCATTCTAGTGATGATGCAGAATAGATTTTGGATCTTAAGGAGGCAGGAGTTGAAGCAGTTGCATGAGTCGGAAGGTTGTTGTTAACTAGACAAGAAATAGCAGTGACTTGCTCCAGGGAGGTGGTGGAGGAAGGAATGTATTTTGAGATAGAACTCATAGTATTTTATGATAGATTGGATACAGAATTAGAGCCATAGGGGACTGTCACAGAAAGAGGTAATTCAAGGATGATGCAAAGATTAGGGGGCTAAGCAACCGAGATTATAAAGTTAGTGGTAAAAATCACAGGTGAGTGGGTTCGTGGTTAGATCATGACTAAACTCTGAGCACACAGTGTCTGTCAGGTGTGTTAGACAACCAAGAGGCGACTGGAAACACTTCTGGACTCAGAAAAGAGGCCCCAGGTGGGAGGGTCATGTTTCAGAGTCACCTGTACAATGATAGCATTTAATCAAGGAAGTGAGCTTAGGAAGAGGAAAAAAGAGAGCCAAATGCTGAGTGATGTGGACATTCCCAAAGGAAGAGTTGGAGGAGACAAGGAGGCACCATGAAAGGAGACGAGAAGCCACCAGTGAAATAAGAATATTTAGGAAAGTGTGGTGTCTTGAGAGCCAAGAGAAGGCATATCTGTCTGTCTGTCTATCTATCTATCTATCTATCTATCTATCTATCTATCTGTATTATCTAGCTATCTATATTATCTTTCTATCGAATCTAATTATGCTATCTATGTATCTATCTTATCTATCTATATTATCTATCTACCCATCCATCTGTTCATCTATCTATCATCTATCTGTATCTTTCTACCTATCTATCCTATATATATGACTCAGAAGATGGAGGGACCACTGCTCCAAAGCCTGCAGATGGGTGACATGAGAACTGAGAACTGACCACTGGATTTAGCAAGGTGAGGTCGTTGGTATCCATGACAACAGCAGTTTGGTTGAGATTAAGCAGGTGAGAGGCAAGCACCAATTGGGACGGGTATAAGAGAGAGTAAGAAAAGAGACATCGGAGATGATGACAACTCTTTAGGGGTTTTGCTACATATTGGTACAAAGAAATGGAGAGGAAACTGGTAGAGGAAGTGGGATAATGGGAAGGTTTTCTTTCTAATTAAACATTTTAGTTGGAGAATAACAAGCATACAAATATGCAAAAAGCCTAAGTAGAATGTGAAGCATTTTCAGAAGGTCAATGCTACTCGGATCAGGAAATAGACTAGGACCAGCACCCCGGAAGAGAAGACCTTGTGTCCTATCCTAGGGGCGTGGTACCTAAAAGTAGCCACTGCATTCACTTTTAATTTCATGAATTAGTTTTTACAGTTTTTGAACCTTATACAAATGAAGTTCTTGAGTGTGTGCCCTTTGCGTCTGGCTTCTTTCTGTCATATCGAGTTTGTGAGATTCATCCACGCTGTTTTATGTAGGAAGAGCTCACTCACTTCTGTGCGTGTTTAACTGTGTATTAGATCACCCTGTGACATGATCCTCTCTCTCTGTCTCTTAATTTCTTTTTAGAGACAGGATCTTACTCTGTCACCAGGCTGGAGTGCAGTGGTAGGTCATAGCTAGCTGTAACCTCAAACTCCTGGGCTCAAGCCATCCTCCTGTTTCAGCCTCCTTCATATCTGAGATGACAGCCAGATAAGATACAACAAATTAGCTGAGACACCAGGCCCAGCCAAGTTTTGCTTTTTTTTTTTGTAGACACTATCTTCCTGTGTTGTTCAGGCTGGTCTTAAACTTCTAGCTTCAAGCAATCCTTCTGTCTTGGCCTCCCAAATTGCTGGGATTACAGGAATGAGCTACCTGGCCTCATTTTCGCTGTCTTGATATAATTTGACAGACACAATTTATCAATCGTAAAATAGCATATTTCTTGAACTTTATTTGTTTGGTATGTGATTTTGGTATCCTATTTAAGAAAGTTTGCCCATGTCAAAATTATGAAGATATTTTCCTTTGCTAACTTCTAGAAGCTGGATTGATTTGTCTTTCAAATTTACATCTACAATGTACCATATTTTGCCAAATATCATGTACAATTTTTTTGACCCACGTTTCTGAGGGAAAAACAAGGATACACATTATACATGGGTAGTACTAATTCTGCTATCTGTATGTTACATAAAATTTCTTGTACCTAGCCAGGCATCGTGGTGAGTGCCTGTAGTCCTAGCTACTTGGGAGGCTGAGGTAAGAGAATCACTTAAGCCCAAGAGTTTGAGGTTGCTGTGAGCTGTGATGTCACAGCACTCTACCCAGGGCAACATAGTGAGACTCTGTCTCCAAAACAAAAAAAAAATGAGTTTCTTTTACCATTATATGTTTTTTAAAAAGTGATGAAATTACATTGTAATACAAAAAACAAGTACCTAAATATAAACAAATAAAAAATTGAATTAAAAATTAAAACAGGCCAGGCATGGTGGCTTATGCTTATAACTCCAGCACTCTGGGAGGCAGATTGCTTGAACTCAGGAGTTTGAGACGAGCCTGAGCAAGAGTAAGACCCCATCCCTAAAAAGAAGCTGGGCATTGAGGTGGGTGCCTGTAGTCCCAGCTACTAGGGAGACTGAGGCAAGAAGATCATTTGAACCCAAGATTTTGTGGTTGCTGTGAGCTATGACACCAGAGCACTTGACAGAGATTGACAAAATGAGACACTGTCTCAAAAAAATCATAAGTTAAATTAAAACATAAAATATATAAACACAAAAATATATTATTATTAAAATATATAAATATAAAAGCATATTATTATTATTATTATTGCTGGGTGCAGTAGCTCACACTTCTAATCCTAGCACTCTGGGAGGTTGAGGCAGGAGGATTCCTTGAACTCAGGAGTACGAGACAAGCCTAAGAAAGAGTGAGACCCCATCTGTACTAAAAACAGAAGAATTAGCCTGTGTTGTGGTGGACACCTATAGTCCCAGCTACTTGGGAGGTTGAAGCAGTGGGATCACCTGGACCCAAGAGCCTGAAGTTGTTGTGAGCTGACACCATGCTCCTCTAGCCTGGGGAACAGAGTGAGACTTTGCCTCAACAAAAGAATAAAAGAAAAAAGAAATACTTGGATGAAGTATTTAGAATAAACATCTCAACCCTTATACCTTGCACCTTTCTCTATGTGTTGTTTGTGGGGAAGGGCTCCACACACATAGGGAGGTGATTTTTATTACTCCAGCTAAGGTGGAGAGAACCAAGCTCATGAACAGAAAGAAAGGCTGTAGAAATCAGAACTTACAAACGCTAAGGAATAGGCCCACTACGGGCTTTGAAAGGGCATTGCTGATATGATGCCCAGTTGTGCTAAGAGAGCAGAGCAGGCGTAGTTCTCCGGGAGGATGTTCAGGGTTGGTCCCCATCAGTTGTCTATTATGCCCGGCAGCTTCTCTGATTGGTCTGTGCTGCTGCTCAAACAGCAGGTGCGTATTCTGAACATTACTCCTGGTTGTGTCATGGTTTCTGTATCCATTATGTGAAAGGGGACTGAGAAAAGAGTCACTTGTGTAGACAGACTTGTGTGTACAAGCAGAGACTCCTGCATTGTTCACAAGGATTTGCTAAGTGGTTGACGAATGAACTCATAGCAGCATCCAGAGTTTCGGTTCCTACAATGATTTTCTTTTTCCTTTCCCTCTTGGCAGAGATGGACAAGAGAGCCCTGTTTCCCAGGTTGGCTTCACCTCCTGCTTTGCTTCCCATCAGTGTCCTGGGGCTTAGCTGGCTCGATCTACTTGGTAGCTTCTCAGGCTGCAGAACATTTACCTGCATCTGTGCTTTTGGCTGTGTCTGACCTTGAAAAGCTTCCCGCCCTCCCAGAATAAGACACTAATTATCCTCAAAGCCAACTCCAATCCTACCTCCTCTTGTGGCCTTCCCGAAGATACCAACTGAAGTCATACTCTCTTTGACTTTCAGTACTTATTAGGGTTACTGTTTAAACTACTCAGGAGAATTGGTTGTTTGGGAATATTTTCGCTTATTATGTAATTGTATTTATGGTTATTTTCATGTGCATATGTGCAAATTTATTGAAACTTACAATTGTTAAAAATGGACCCTAACACTTAGAACACCAGCTGGCATAAGTAGATGGATTGTTGTTCCAAGCTTGCAAGAGACCTTTTGATGCACAGAACATTCCCAGCAATCGGAATGTGAGCTCAGAGCTCAGTCTGCAGGATTCAGGGGACCTGTAATTTAAATTTTGTAAAGATCAATGCTGTAACTTTCTCATTTCTCTTTTTCTCCCAAAAAGTCCCAGAAAGCCAAGGAAGGGGCGGGTCCAGAGGAGGGGGAAGAACTTGGAAAACTGTAAAATACCAGGATTTCCTGAGGTGGCATTATGGGAGTGTTATGGGAAGGTGGGGGGGGGGGACCAGAAGGAAAGGCAGGCAGAGGCGTCACCCAAAAGGAGATGGCGCATGCCTCCCTTGTAATTGTGTGAAGGCTTCTAAATGTGGTGGCTTCAAAAATGAAATATTTGATAACAAAACCTAATTATCAGTTAGATTATGAAGTGACCTAGGAGCACAGCTGTGGTAGACAGAACAGTGCCCCCCCCCCAAAGGTGCTCACATCCTAATCTCCAGGACCTGTGAATATGCAAAGGGTCTGTGCAGAGGTGATCAGGGTGAGGATCCTGAGGTAGGGAGATCAGCCTGCATCATCCCAGTTGGGATCAGTGTAATCACAAAGGTCCTCTGGGGGGAAACAGGGACAGTCAGAGCTGTGCTGCAGGTTTTGAAGATGGGGAAAGCACCCATGAGTGAAGAAATGCAGGAGCCTCTAGAAAAGGCTGGAAAAGACAAGGAAACACATTACCCTCAGGAGCCCCCAGAAAGGAGCAGAGCCCTGTTGATACATTGATCTTAGTCCGATGAGAAGCACATCAGAAATTTGCCTCCGGAAGTTTACCATAATAAGTGTGCATGTTCCAAGCAACCATATGTGGGATTGTTTGTTATAGCAGCCACAGGGGATGACACACATGCGGTATATCACGCATTGAATGGGAGGGCCTAGGTGGTGTGCCCAACAGAAGCTGGGGAGCTCAGAGAAGGTTTCCCTATATACACAAAGTAGAGAAAGACTTTCCAGAGCTAAGAGGAGGGAATGAATGTCCTAGTCTGTGGAGTGGGGGGTAGGAGCAGGGAAATTAGAGCAAAAAAGGAAAGAGGTAAAAAACAAGAGTCAGGATCCTAAGCCGTCCAACCTTGCTGGGAAACAACAGGGCAAGAGGGGCAGCGGGAGGGATGGGGAGGGGAGGGGAGAGTGGAGCGACTTCTCTGCCCTGGAGAGGGTGTAGGCTTTAAAGCTGAGGTCATGGGAGGCACTGAAGTGTTTTAAAGAATGGTGTGTGTGTGTGTGTGTGTGTGTGTGTGTGCATGCACACATGTGTTAGAAGTTGGAATGACATAGAAAAGTTTGCATTTAAAATTGCATTCCACTCCTCCCCACATACTCACTTTCCCTTTTAGAAAATAACCCCCAAATATAAATAACTAACAGTAATTTCAAATGTGAGCCCAGGTCTGAATGTCACAAGGCAGAGAGTCCTAGAATGCCACAACACAGGCTGTTAGATTTACAAACAGACCCTCTTTCAATGTGAGAGACAATTTGTAGGGTGCTGAGGGAGGGGAGACCATCAGCTGCTTTCTTTTGCACCCTAAATGTCTCCTCTATCCTCTTTTTAGAGGAGTCAGTAGGAGGAGAGATTCATTTAATCAGGGCACAAAGGGTGGTTTGGAGATGTTAACCCACACCTTATCTCTATCACATCCAACCACAGCCTTCTCCAAAATCATGTAAGGATATTAACTTTTTCTTGATATGGATAATTTTAAAATGAAGTGTAAAGAGAAAGAGCTTTTGAAAATTTTAAATCATTTGTACATATATGACCATAAAAACACCAACAAAAAGCTCTAGCTATTGCAAGAGAAATCCACCAACCTCTGCGACCCATCACTGGGATTTTAAACTAATGGTGGTTTTTGAATTCTCCTCAGCATCACTGTGTAGGTTGTGAATCTCACTCCACATTTTACATATTCCTGAATTTCTCCCACTCCCCCTCACAAAAATTTCATTAAAATTACTGTGGTACTAGTACATTTGCAGAACTATAAAATTCGGTTACCATTTTTCATACTGCTTAGAAGTATCGCTGTCAATTAAAGTCTCCTCCTACCTCCCATAGAAAATGCCACAAACTCTCACCTTGACCTCCAATCTTGTCAATGTCTTCTGCTAGAACAGAATCCCATAGATGGGCACTGAAGTGGCTTAAACAGCAGCCATTTATTTCTCACACTATGGATGCCACGCAGCCCGAGATGAAGGCACCCAGAGAGGCAGTGTCTAGTGAGGGTCTCTGCCTGGTTTGCAGATGGCTGCTGTTTCCCTGTGTCCTTACATGACAGGGAGATGGCTTGTGTCTTATAAAGGCACTAAAAGCTATTCACAAGGCTCCCTCTACTTCCTGACCCGATCACCTCCCAACAACACTTTCACCATCACATTAGGGGGAGGGCTGCAGCATATGGATTGTAGTGGGGTACACACATTCAGTCCGTAGCACATAGGCTGGGAGTTAGGTATGAAATGTTTTCCTTTAACGCTTATGAACCTTAGTAAATCAGTCAAAAATCATTGAAAGAGAAAAAAATGGGTTAGTTCTGTGGTTCTGGAGTACTCACTGGGCCACCCATCCTGTGTTCACTAGGCATAACCTGGGCTAATGGAAAAATAGAGTTCCTTCTCCAAGAAGGGTTAAGTCCAGGAAGAGAGGGGGAAGGGTCTCGGGAAACAGAGCAGCATCAAATACTGAGCAGGAACCAAGCTCCAGAGGAGGAAATGTGGTGTTTATGGAACCAACTTGCAAACGCGCAAACCGGAGCAAACCAAGGAGTGTCGCAAAGGCCTCCAACAGCTGGCTCTCCTCAGTGCTTAAACGGGGAATAAACATCCAGGGTTATCTTTGGAACATGCTTTGTCTGTAAATACACATACATCTATTTAATAGAACCACAGGGATTAGTTAACAAAAAATTTTACCTAAGAACCATCAACTTTCACTTTTCCAGTTGGGTTACAATCCACAAGTTAATCTGCTGGAGAGGGGGGGAATTTCCCTCTGACTCGGTGGGAATCAGCAATTGCAGGGTTCCCAGGAAGATTCTGAAAAGCCCCTGGATATTGAGGGATTTGGGCTGCAGTTTTCCAAATCTGTTAAAAATGAGAGGGAGGGAGGAAATAATTTTTTTTTCCACGCCATCCTAAAAGTTCATGAACTTTCAAAGGGCCGCAGGAACTAAACAGAAAGAGTTCTCAGTGGTCAAAACTAGAACCATTTAAACAAAATAAATAATATACTATTGATATAAAATAAATATACACGGGCCCATACTTATATAAATAAATGATTGAGTCGGTAAATAAATGGGAGAGACAGAACAAATCCTCCTGACAGACTTATTCCAAACAATCATAGGAAGATACTCTTTCCTCTAAGGGTGGAGTTTAATTGACCGTCAGTCATTCAGCAAAAAGAATATGGAAAAAGAAAAACAGTAACAGCAGGAGAGAAACTGCCAGACACCCCTTTAACTAAGGGACTGAGGTCAGCCTCGGTCCCGTTGCTACCAGGGACTCCCTGAGAGGTCATTTCACCTCTGTGACCTTCCTCCCCCCAAACCCACCACAGCCTCCATCTAATCAGGAGAACATTCCACAAAACCAAAAGAAGGACATCACCAAACCGTCCCTCATTCCGGTGCTTCACGAAAATTCCTTAAAACTGTCAATGCCAAGAAAAGGCTAAATATTTTGTCACAGACCAGAGGAGACTAAGGAGATGGGACACTGAGCACAGTGTGGTGTCCCGGCTGGGACCTTCCGACAGGAAGATGGTAGGACAGCTAGCGCCATCTGCACCAAGTCTGGAGTTGAGGCAATAGTGACAGAGGCAAGTTTCTTAGTTTGGAGAAGTGTGCCACGGTTATGTAAGGCGTGAGCTTAGGTGACACCTGCTGGGGGCGCATAGGGAACTCTTTGTACTCTGCAACTTTTTTGGTAAGTGTAAAGCTTATTCCGAAATAAAAGTTTTATTAAAAACACTCTCAACAAAAGTTTATGAACTTAAGACGCAGACAGAACCTTTTTGAAAAGCAGCAGCTGAAAAGTTCCCTGCAGAGCGGCGCTCCACTTCGAGAGCGCGGGCGGGCGCGACGGGCCACAGCCGAGCCCGCTCCCCCCGAGTCTCCCGGGAGCCGGACTCTGGCCCCGGCGCGCCCACGGGGAGGAGCCAGACCTGCGGGCGGCGGCGACCGCACAGCCCCGGGAGCGGGCCCGGCCCCGAGCCCAAGCGCCGGGGGGAGGAGCAGCACCCGGATCCCGCTCTGGCTCAGCGATCCCCAAGGTAGGCGAGTCTGGGACCCCGCGGGCCAGGTCCCTGCGGGTAGCGCCAGGTCTCCCCCGCCAGGTGTGCGTGTGTGGGGTGTCCAGGTGCCCTTGGAGCCGGCTTCCCCTGCGGAGCTCAAGACACCAAAGTCACTTCCTGTAACAGGGTCCTCAATGGAAAGGGTCTTCCTCCCTGAAAACGTATGTTTTGGGCTTCTTAGGACTGAAGTTACTTTTTCTCCGGAAAGAGAAGGAGTTGCCTTTCCTGGAGAAAAGGGCCTTACATTAGCCGGGCTCATGGTTGATTATTTATTTAGCCTGCTGTTATATGATCCCTTTGCCAGGGGTCCCAGCGACTTCTGCTTGCTAATTTCAGGGGACTGGGAAAGCCTTCCGGAAAACGCTGTCACCTGTTAAACTTCAGCTGGGCGGCTGTAACAGGCCACTAAGCACGCCAATATTTATGAGCAAAGATGAATGAAGGTGGTTTTCTCGCCCTTCATTCATTCTGTGGGCTTCTGCAGCTGAGGATGTAGCAGAAGGGGAACAGCCCAAGGCCTGACAGCGCGCTGGGGTTCCTGCAGAGTGGCTACCAGGGGACTTGGAGCTGGAAAGGACAGAGCCCTGGGAAGCTTTCCTGCTTACTAAATGGCGAATACAGGAGAGGAGAAGTGTATTCTTCAGATTGGATGATGACATAGCTGCACATTTTCCACCTTTCTCGAAAGGAAAACAAAAATGGTTTTTGAATAAGGATCAGAACAAGGAACCAGCCTCAAACATAACTGAAGCTGTGTTTGTTCCTCGTTCTATCATAGTTGTTTTATTTTAGGGATCAAAACCTCTTTTATTCTTGGTGTATATAGATTAGACGGTGTGTCAAAATACAGAAGGGAATTATTCTGCCTATGCAGTAGGGAAAAGATAATCTGTCCTTTTGATTTTACCCAGTGCTATTAAATATTCAGCTCTCCAGAAGTCTGGTTTTCCAGAAATTTGAGCTGGGCAGGAGTGTCAGGTACCCTGGCAGACACAATTGGTGCTGTTGTGAAGCTGTGGCTGGCCTGGCCCCTCCTCCTCCCCCTGCTCTCCTGGTTAGAGTCTGAAGGCCCCTCTCAGGAATGTCTGCCTGAGGCAGGGAGAATCCTTGTGTGGCTCCTCAACTATGTGTGTGTGGGGGGTGGGGTGGGGTGGGAAGGTTGAAAACAGGTTATACTTCCTGGGACCTAGACGAATGTCATAAGGACATTCTTACCCTTTATTATTTACAAAATAAATTGATTCCTAACTAGAAAGACAATTTGAAAATAAATACAGATGTCATTCTGAGATTTAAAAACAGTCACGTCATCTTAGTGATTCGCAAAAAGTGCTCAAGGGTGGACGTGAGTTGTAACCCAAATTTTGGCCATAGCTAAAAAATGTAAACTAGATTTGTACAAAACTGAAAACTAAGGTGTGTATTTGTGTGGAATAATAACTGAAAAAGGAAAGAATTGAAGATTTGGAGGGAATTTAAAAGTCTTTTAAAGTAGTGGCTTCAAATCTTTTGAACTGAGACATTTATATCAAAATTGGATGGCTTTTATTTTTGAGACAGAGTCTCAAGCCGTCACCCTGGGTGGAATGCTGTGATGTCATAGCTCACAGCAACCTCCAACTCTGACTCAAGCGATTCTCTTGCCTCGGTTTTTCTATTTTTAGTAGAGACAAGGTCTCGCTTCTGCTCAGGTTGGTCTTGAATGCATAAGTTCAGGAAATCCACCTGCCTCAACCTCCTAAAGTGCTAGGATTACAAGCGTGAGCCACTGCGCCCAACCTGTATGGCCCTTTTTTGATTGAACACATTTCATAAGGGTAAAATTGTACTATGAATTTAGAAACATGTTTAAGTGAATTTCATTTTACTAAGCACAAAAACAGTCATTTACATAGGTATGCACGCACGTGTGTGAGACTCTGTGTGTGTGTACATACATTCAGTTTTAGAAAAGACAGGATGCATCTGTACGTGTTTAGGCCTAATCACTCATTCATCCAACCAGTATTTATTGAGTGCTTTTATGGGGCACTGTGGCTTACAGCTCTGTGTAGATAAGGCACATCCCTAAGAAGAAGAAAAAAAAGGCACATCCCTGTCCTCTTGGAATTTATACAACATTGGAGTCCTCCAGGGCACCTAAGACCGCAGATCAGGAACCATATTGATGACCCATCTATCAGTTTTGATAGTGCCTGAAACCAGAATAATTGCAAATTACATACTCCTTAAACCAGTGTTCTCAACCTTCGGCTTGTGGCCCCTTTGAGGGTCAAATGACCCTTTCACTAGGGTCGCCTAAATACATCCTGCATATCAGATATTTACATTACAATTCATAACAGTAGCAAAATTACAGTTATGAAGTAGCAACGAAAATAATTTTGTGGTTGGGGTCACCACAGCATGAGGAACTGAATTAAAGGGTCATGGCATTAGGAAGGTTCAGAACCACTGCTAAACTGACATAAATAGCCAAATCTAAAAATTATAAAAGAACTTACATGTTACTCTGGTCAGTAGTTTTTTAGTTAGGTTTAGACATCATTTGTTCTAGGTTTAAGTGTTTAATATTATGGAATAGTAAACCAAAAATAGCTAAGTCTCAATTTCATGCAAATTAAATTCAAACTACATTAGTAGCATAGATACCAATAATCTAGGGGAAAAATATTTAACATTGAGAAAATGTAGCTATCATTTTTTTCCCTGTCAGTTAGAAAATATGACTTCAATTATATTTTCCTCTGGAAGGAAAAGACATTCAAGTTATTCTTACCCTTTATTTATTTTTTTAAAAAACAGCTTTATTGGATGTATCATTTACATAACATAAAATACATCCAAGGGTATAATTCGATGATTTTTAATAAATTTATGGCACTGTGCAAGTCTCACCACCGTCCAATTTGAGATCATTCCCCAAAATCCCTATTTGCAGTCCCTCACCATTCCTACCCAGACAATACCTGGTCTTTAGCGTCTGGCTTCCTCACTCAGAATAAAGTTTCTGAGGTTTGTCTATAGTTGGTTCATTTGTATTGCTAATTACCACTTACTTATTCCTTTCCATGGTTATACCACATTTTGTCCACCAGTTGGTGGACCTTTCTGCGGTTACTTAGAAACGATAAGACAGATGTGGTGTGCAGTGGCTCAGGCCTGTAATCTTAGCACTCTGGGAGGCCAAGGTGTATGGATTGCCTGAGCTCACAGGTTCAAAATCAGCCTGAGCAAGGGTGAGACCCCGTCTCTTAAAAAAATAGCTGGGCATTGTGGCAGGTGCCTGCAGTCCTAGCTACTCGGGAGGCTGAGACAAGAGAATTGCTTGAGCCCAAGAGTTTGAGGTTGCTGTGAGCTGTGATGCCACTGCACTCTCTGCTGTGATGCCACGGCACTTTCTGCTGTACATAAGCCACCCAGTCTATAGGACTTTGTTATCGCAGGAGACATGGATGCAGATTCAGACAAGAGAGCGGCCTGAGGGTAGAGATGAAGCAGAGAAAAGATGAGGGGGGATGGTAGAGATGCAAGAGGAAATAAAAAGACAGAATGATGTAACGTGCAGACTCCTCCATCCCGTGGTTGGAACAGAGAGAGAAACGAGTCAAGGTGATGGATGCCCTTGGTGGGTGGAAGGGCTGTTTCCTCAGCCTGGGGTCATGAGGGCAAGTCCAGCAGTAGCCCTGTTGAGCATGAGGAATGAGGGCAACTTATAACCTTGAAAAACTTACATCCTTCTCTGGATCTTATTGAGTTATACATGTATGCTGATGATAGTAACTGGAGTAGAGTGCTGTAATGATCAATTCTGATAATATATGAAAAATATTTTTTTGTGAATGGCACAGTGCTTTGTCAATAGTGTGGTATATTTGCACACTGTGTTTGCACCAATATTTTAATCCCCCCCTTATCTCATTTCTAAGAGTTTGCTATAGCACTGGCTGTGATAGAAACATATGCATGTGCAAATGAATAGCACATAACTGAGTAACATTAACCATACTTAGCAAGAGCTTAGAGTATGACTTGCAATTTGAACTTGGGTACAGTGTGGCCAGGCACGTCTCTGGCGTACTGTGCATCACTTTCAGGTAAGCTAGGCAGTCACCTGAGATTTAGCCAGCTGACACTGGATGTCACCATTGTGCTGTGTAATGGATCTATAGAACAGGTGTGCTAGTTAATATGCAGGAAGTGCTTTGTCTCTTCCAGGGCTTGGAGCAGGCTTTTTTCCGCTCCTAGATCCTTGTGACTTTATGTTGTAACATTTTCAGTTTCCAAGGTCTAAGGTCTATATAAAAGTGATCAAAATGGAAGAAACAGTATTGTTAGGTTAAAACTGAGAAACTAAACATGGAAAACTCAGAAACTCTGGTAAAACCAAGCAGGGCACTTGGTTGCAAACCAGAGTCATGGACTCTGATTTAGCAGAAAGGGAGTTTTCCTGGGAGGATGTGGGGCAACCACCAGAATGGATGGGAATATGGGAAACTAAGTTTGGGGAAATGGGAAAACCCCACATGTTGGACCTCAGCAAGCTTAGCCTGTAGGAAGAGCAGGCTGGAGGCTTTCTGGGCCACTGGCCACTGCATACTATCACTGACTTTTCCGCCACTGGACACAAAAGCACCCCTCTGTTCCAGGCTCCTTTCCTCCTCTGGATAATAAGTGGGTTTTCACCACCTCCAGCTCCAACAAGCCAGACGCCTGTCCCTACGTTGCATTGCCAGGGGAAGCGCTAGGTTGGCCGAGTCTAGGGCATGTCCCTGTGCTCCAGCTCAGGGAATGAGGATGAACAAGCAAGAGACAAATGGTGCTTCTGTGGATCCAGGAGGGAGATTCCGGCCCTAGAGAGCCAACCCAGGCGACATCCACCATGGTGCTTTCAGTCTGGGCCCTGCAGAGCTGAGAGTTGCGAACACCTCTATGTACTCAGCGGACTTGACTGCCCCTTGTCTGAGGTGACCCAGACTCAGTTGCTTACACTTTGCAGACCTCGGCAGCTTCCCAGACTATCTGTGCGTCAGCCCACCCTCAGAGAGCCACACCAGCCAGAGCTAGACCAGTGTAATGTGGCTGAGGAGACAACCCCTTAGTTAGGCAAATGGGAAGTCTGGAAACATTTCAGTCAGAATGGAAGAAAGTTAAGAAAGAAAAGAAAAGAAAAAAGAAAAAGGGGAAAGGAAAGGAAAGAAAGAAAGAGAAAAGAAAAAGAAAAAGAAAAGAAAAGAAGCCTTGCAACATTAAAAGAAAAAGAAAAGAAAATGGCTGCCCTGCATATCATGCTGTTTCTAGAACACTGTTGTAGGCAAGTGGTAGCCTCTGCTCCTGCTTTCTCCTTTGCCAGAACCCTCTTTCCCCAGGGCTGCCACATGGTTTGCTCCTCCTTTTCCTCAGGTCTTCAGCTCAAACGCTGCCTCCTCAGACTGGCTTCCCCAGCCACCCATGCAGAGCAGCACCTCCTCTGACCCCATGACCCGGATCTGCTTTTCTGCACCCAACTTGTCACCACCTGCTGTTAAATTCCCTGTGTATTTATTTATGTGTTTAATGACTGTCTCATCCCCTGTATGAAAGTCCAGAAAGCAGCGTCTGGCTCAGCCCTGGCACCAGGCCTCCTAACACAGGGATGTTCAGTAAATATTTACCCCGTGAGTCAGTGAATCAGGGCGAAGAAAGGAAACACCTTTGTTAAAGCCTCTCGACTAAGAGCAGTGTCTATATTCGTTTTCTGGGGTTGCCCTAACAAAATACACCAAATGGAGTGGCTTAAACAAGAAAATGATCGTCTCCTAGTTCCGGAGGCTTGAAATGGAGGTCAAGAGGTCTGCGGGGTTGGTTACTTCTGGGGGCTGTGAGAGGGACTCTGTTCTGTCCCGTGCTTCTCCCCCGGCCTCTGGCAGGTTGCAGGCAATCTTTGGTGTCCCTTGGCGTTAGAAGCATCACCCAGGTCTCTGCCTTTGTCTTCACAGCTCTCTCCCATCCTTCTCAGATCTCTCCCAATTTTGCCTTTTCATAAGGATACCAGTCTGATGTTATCTTTGCTTAACTAATTACATCTGCGAAGACACTATTTCCAGATAAGATTCCATTCTGTAGTACTGGGGGTTGGGACTTCAATGTACAAATTTTGGGAAAGGTGCAATTCAGCCCAGAACAGACCCCTCCTATGTGTCTAATACTTCAGCTATCTTCATGTCACGGAAGAGTATTATCTTGGGTGCCCAGTGATATTACAATTCACAGTGATGTGTGAATTGCTCTGGAGATTGTAAACTAGATAACGAGATATTGGCATCATTTGTTGGGCAAGTTGATGAAATATTGATGCATTAGAATAGAACCCCAGATTTACTAAGTCTTAAAATCCACCCAAACAACATTTCCTTTATAGCCCAGATCAGTCTGCAGATTATTAAAATATTACCTGGTTCTCCCTGCCAGAAGGAAACCCACCCTCATTTCTTGTCAGCCATAATCGTGGGTCATGGTTTCCTGTTTCATTTACTCATTTGACAAATGTGTACAAATTGTTTATTATGGGTTGTGTATGCTGTTACAAGTGTTTGATAAATATCAATTCACAAATACCACCACGTTGATTATTGTTAATAATGAATATTATTTGTATTTTACTGTTAAGAGAACTGAGGCACAGAGAGGTTAGGAAACTTGCCCAAGGTCACACAGCTACTGAGAGCAGAATGAGGCCATGAAACCAGGCAGTCTGCCTGTAAACCTTTTAACTGTAGAACTCTCTTTCTTCCCAGAAAGCTTCATGGAAAAATTCAGTGTAGGTGATGGAACAGAGCAGAGATGCTTTGGTTGAAGTTCCGTGGCAGAGCTTTGACTGCTCAGCAACCGCCCCCTCCCCCCGCCGTTTGCAAAGCCCTAATCTCTGAAATAACTCCTCTTGGCATGATGCCACTTGTAAGCTGTCTTCAATCCTTTCTAGCATGAAACGAATCAAAAATCTTTCCTTACTTTAATTAACTGATTGAATTTTATTTTGAAAATTTTATCTGCTTAATCTACTTCTGGCTGAAATAAAATGCTAGCATGGATTTTCCTCAGGATGGTAATGCCATATGGCAATGTGGACTTTACTGGCTTACACTCCCCTTGGATTTCTTTAGACACATCAGGGACTGTGGGCACAAAAGTTTTCTGAACCAAAGAGGAAAATGGAATTTAATTTCATGCGATTACGGTGAGACTGAAAGCTTTGCAACCAGGCCGATGTGAGCAAGCCGCTGTGTCATCGTCTGCCTGTCTTCTGTGCTTATTACCAATATAAAATCACAAGGGCAACACTGTCACCAGCCACTGTCCACGGAGGGCCTTCTGCAGCCAGGCACTTAAAAAGCACAGCCAGTCATTTTCCTATCTCTAGGTGTTCACCCCTATTTTATAGATATCTGAGTTGAGGCTAAGATTTTATGTAACTTATTTAAGAAGGCCCAACTGGGGAGTAAAATCGTGGGATGTTTCCAGCAATAATCAATGATTAAGAAACAGAATTCCTTGATTTTAAGAATAAAAGGCACATATGAGGCTTGGCGCCTGTGGCTCAAGTGGCTAAGGTACCAGCCACATACACCTAAGGTGGTGGGTTCGAATCCAGTCCAGGCCCACCAAACAACAATGATGGCTGCAACCAAAAAATAACTGGGTGTTGTGGCGGGCGCCTGTGGTCCCAGCTACTTGGGAGGCTGAGGCAGGAGACTCGCTTGAGCCCAGGAGTTGGGGGTTACTGTGAGCTGTGATGCCAGGGCACTCTACCCAGGGGGACAGCTTGAGGCTCTGTCTCAAAAAAAAAAAAGGCACATATGAGAATATATTTCAGGATATATGATGTGAGGCCCAGCATAATTGCTATTCATATTTTGAAAGACATTTTGAGAAGGGAGTGGAATCCATTTTAAAGAGTGATCTATTCCTTTGATAAGATGCTTCTTGTTATTTTTTAACGCACATACTGTGTCATATACTAAAAAGAAAAAATGAAATGAAATCTATCAAGAGGGACCGTACACCAAGGGGGATTGAACTAGAGGAGAAAACCCAACACAGGCCGGATCGTTCGCTTCCTCTCCATTTTCCCCGGTCCTGCTCCTGTCCCCTGCCATGCACTAACTCGGGGTCAGTAATCCTGTCTCAGAAAGGGCCAGATAGTAGAACCTTTAGGTTTTGCTGGCCACATTCTTGCTGTTGAAGTGCCAAACAGCATAGGCACCATGTAAACAAATGGCCGTGATGACATTGTAGTAAAACTTCATTTCTGGGTACGAAATTTGAACTGCATGTAACTTTCATGCGTCATGAAATGTCATGCGTCTTTGATTTTTTCAACCATTTCTATGGATATTAAATTGGAAATGTATATAATTTTCATGTGTTGCGACATATTCTTTTTCCTTTTTTTTCTTTTAACTATTCAAAAGTGGAAGACCCATTCTCAGCTCATAGGCAAAAGGTGGGACTGGGCTCCCAGGCAGTGGGCTGCTGGCCTTTCCCCTGGCCTGCCCACCCTCACTCTGACTTCCAAGCACATTGCATATTGTCGCTGTGAGGGCTTCTTTTACTCTGAGCATGTAAATGTTGTTTTGCACCAAGATCTTAATCCCCGAAGAGACTTCAGAGGACCCAGCAAGAGACGCGCTCCCACTCACATTTTGCAAAAGCAGCCTTGCAGAATTGCTGTCGCCAGATGAACTTCAGCTGAAACAAACAGGAGCCATAGCTGCTGTTTAATGCTCACCATCCTTAATCATCAGAGAAATGCAAATCAAAACTACTCTGAGATATCATCTAACTCCAGTGAGATTAGCCCATATCACAAAATCCCAAAACCAGAGATGCTGGCGTGGATGTGGAGAAAAGGGAACAC
>CAUYTI010137951.1:0-16375 GCA_963575145.1 Galago senegalensis | reverse complement strand
CAGTGCAGCCTCAGCTTTTTGATCAAATCCTACATTTCTTTAATAATAAGCCAATGCCTACATACTTTACACTGCATCCACCCCACTGTAGTCTCCACCCTACCTTTTCTGCTTCGTATTCGTTTAAATATTCTTGTTTCTCTTCATCAGTGAGATCTCGCCACATGCCACCAATAATCTTGCCAATCTCCCACAACTTTAGGTCAGGGTTAGAAGCCTTTACTTGGTCCCAGACCTTAAAGGGGAAAGAGTTGATATTTCAATACTGGTGCCCAATATAAGGCTTAGGAAAGATGGATATAGACTTTTAATACTTTTTAATATGAAAACTTTTAAACAAAAGCAGAAAGAACAGCATCAAATTCATAGGTATTCATCAGCGTAGTTCAACAATTATCAACAGCTGGCTAATCTCACTTCATCTTTACCATACCGGATTATTTTAAGGTAGATCTCAGACATCATGTCACTTCATTCACAAATACTTCAACTCTATAGGCCAAGAATATCTCCAATCACTATAAACACTTAAGAGAAGTTAACTCAGTAATGTATAGTCTATGTCTCTAAAAGCTCATGTTAATTTGGAAGAAAAGTGGTTAACGTGCATAACAGAATATATCATATTGTCAAATACATATATAATAATTATAACCGAAGTTTTATAATTTCTAGTTGTAATTTAAATACTCTTCCTTCTAATTTTTTAAGAGTAATTTAGGTTCCTCACCAAAAAAATTAGAAGAGGGGCGGCACCTGTGGCTCAAAGTAGGGCACTGGCCCCATATGCCAGAGGTGGTGGGCTCAAACCCAGCCCTGGCCAAAAAACGGCAAAAAAAAAAATTAGACGAGTTAAGGAAGTACAAAGAAAATAAAAGTCACTATCAGTTTACTGCTCAGAGATAACCACTGTCTTCTGGCTTTTTTCCCCCTTCAAACTATCATGTGGTTGCTATAGTACATGTAGTCTTGTATATTCCTTTTTTTACTTAACATGTTTCTCATGTCATTAAATATTTTCCAAACAGTCCATCTTAAGGATTTTAGCAGTTTATTCAATCATGTTTTTCTTATTGGATTTTAGTTCTAGAATTTCAAAATCAGAACTAATTGTTTTAAAAACTCCAACTTTTGTCCTTTCTTCTGAATGTGCACAGAAAAGTTAGCTAAGCCCCTCTGAAATCGGATGTAAAACAAAGAAGTAAAGAGCGAGAGAGCAGTCCTCACTGTGACTTTTCTGGGCGCCTACCTTTCTGCTGTACCTCATGTAGGGCATCAGCGGCTTATCTGGTGGCTTTGGGGGTTTTGGAATCGTAATACCAGAGGATGCCTACAAAAGAGTTAAATACACTCATTACTCAATTGCAATTCACCGGCAAACTGTAAAGAGAGTCCCTTAAACAATTCTAATGCGCCTTTCTTCTACTCGTCCATGGATACAAGATTCTTACATTTTCTCCACTGAAAATAGCTATCACTGCAAATACAGAAATGTTCACATCAAAAGAAAATGACTTTAAGCACATAATTTTTCAATGTTTTACTCAGCAGTTGCCACTGCTTTGACAACTTGGCTGTAAGAACAAAAATATTATATAAGAATTCATACACTGAAAATATATGGTTATATATCAAACATCTCACATTTAGGACATTACCTGGGACCCTTTGTTTTGCCCAATTACCATTACACATACAGTCAACACTTGATTATCTGCAGCAGAATCTGAACCCTTAACACTTACCATACTCACACTGTCTACAGGGGACTTTGTTATCTATTAGCAATATGTCAGCAGTGCACCCCACATCAACAACCACCACAAAACCATCTCCCAGGTTCAAAAACAAAAACAAAGAAAAGGAGAAAACAAACCTTATCTCCATTACCACGACCAGGGACTTTATTTCTTTTGAGGTTCTGTGTCTGTTATCTAGTGGATGTTTATAAACGAAATTGTCAAGAGTGAACTAAAGTCACATCATTCTTTGTCCTTGGTCCTAATCACAGTGTAGGAGCAAACAAGTTTACCAGGAACAGAAACAGGCAGACACAGAGCCTAACTGTGTTATTTTTGAGGCCTTATATCAAGAAACTCCATTCTATTAAAAATTTTTGGTTTTGTGGGAAAGACACAAGAGGAAAAATAAAGATGGGATGTGCAGGAAAAGGGAGACAGAAGAAAAGGAGGGAGAAGGGCAGACTGAAAAGCATTTTTTTAAGGTAAAAGAAAAATGTGGTTGAAAAAAAAAAAAACAACAAAGGAAAGAGAAGTGATCAGTTCTTTCTATGGTCTAACATCTAGGTAAGAGATACCAGATAGCTTCTGGTGGGTATTATGGATAGCGCTAATCCAGAAGAGCCTATTTCTGAATCTTTTACTCTCCTCTTACCGTACACAATTGTATTTGATTAAGGACCCAGAGTAAGAAAAATAATGGCTGAGTCACACTTAATTTCCAAATTTCTGGGAGATCCCTGATATTGACTCTTCCTGCTATGCTGTGAGAAAGAAATGTTGGCTCTATTCTAATTATTGAAAGACAGGATTGGCAAATCCTTATAAGAACACCTAAGTGACATCTTGTTCTCTCCTGTTTCTGTTGCTGCTGTGATGAAACCTCAGTCCATTCTGGGCTGGGGCCAATTATAGCTTTACTTTTTATTCAAGGGGTCAGGGTTAGCATGTTTGTGTCCCTTTCCACTGTGATCAAGAAATGCTTCCTATTCCTACAAGGATCTCCCTCCTTCCCTATATGTTTTTTTATTAACTCTGCTTCTTCACATATGAAGTTGTTAGAAAGCATTTCACCTTTGAAGCACTATTTCCTCTCTTTCTGCTCCTCCCATGCATTCTTACCATACCTCAAGCTGGTGCCCATGCAGACAGACTCTGCTTTTAGCCAACAGTAGGTAATGGAGTGAGGGGAGCCGTGAAGATGGGAACTGTCAACAGAGGTGGTCTGAGAGCAGTCAACCAGGGGAGATCTGTATCAGAGTTTATGAATTCTTTCAAGGGAAAGGGGAATTCCTATGAGACTAACAATGTTATGGATTAAAAGGAAGAGACACATAAAAGTCCGCTTCTTCACAAAATTATTTGAAAGCATTTCCAATTCATATCCAACAAAAAGCCTTCAGAATTCCATGAAGTGGGTTACAAATAAGGTTGGAATTGTGCCCATAATTAAAGATAGTAAGAGTACAATTTAAAAAAGAACATGTGAGGAATTCTAAAATGCCCGTGCTTTCAAGCTTTAAGTATAAATAAAAAGACCTAGAAACCACAGTAGCATTTACTCTTTGCTGTTTTTCCAAAGAATTGCATTTTATAATATTAATAGATTTACTACTTATTTTCTCTCCTTTCTCCCAAAGGAAGGTACACAAATCATCTATATATTGAGCCCAGTTTCATTACATTGACCAGTCAACTTACAAATACCAAAAACAAAGAAACAAATAATCCCCCCCAAACTCATATCAAAACAAAATAACAAAGTTAAATTACAGCTAGTTTTCAGGAGGTAAAGATTTATATCATCACATACCCCCAATATTTTTTAACATCTCAGATAGACACACTTCTACTTAAACATTTCTTTACTCTTAAAAAAAAGTTTAACATACTTTAAACTTTGCTCTGTAAGATTCAATTAGAAATAGTCATTGCTCTGCTATACTGTAACCCTCTTGACTAAATGGCCCAAGGGTTATGCTTTTGGAGTATGTACTTCCTTTTTTAATCTGTTTCTTTCCTTGTTGCTATGGGGAAACCCACCGTTAGCTGCAATTCTCTCCTTCTAATTTGCAACAAGATAGAGGGAAAACTGCTTAAGTAAAGAGTAAGGTTCTAGGAAATCTCCTATGAGTAACACCCACAATTTTGTGAAATTTATCTTGGCTACTCGAGAGTTTTCTGTTGTTTCTTTCCCAATTCTCAGCTGTTCTTGTAAGGTCTAACTATTTAAGGTTTTTCTTCTGGGATAGAATATCCACTAATGTTACAGAAATATGCTATTTTAAACATTTTTGTCTCAATCTGTTTTAACACCTGTACTCGAGTGAATGCTAACTATGACCTGAATAAAGAAGTGACTAGGAGTGAATTCCACTTTATAGCTATCACAAGCACTCTAAGAGTGTTTAGTGTCTGAAAGCTATCCAGGTATACTGGAGTCATCGGTGAACCCCATGTTCTGTATAGACTATAGGAAGCTACTTCACAGAACAGAATCAATCCTTCAAATCACTGAGGCAATTTGTAGGCACCACCACCAAATAGGAGCCTTCCTAAAAGCAATACATAACTGGGGTCATATTGAAATTAAAACACTTTTATAATGGCAAAAATTAGCACTATTGAGTCCTATCTCTCCTTAAATTAGATATATAAAAAAGACTGTGTAAAACCTAAAAACTGTCCAGGCTTTCTTTACACAACAGTTTGACTACACTTTGATCTTGGGTTAAGAGGACAAAGACACAAAGGAAACAACCACAAAGGACCAAACACTCACTTTCTGCATGCCCAACAGCTCTCTCTATTAAGCTATTCTAAAGTAGTGTTCTCCAAATGCTGGGTTCCTAAGATTCACCAGGAAAGGATGGGAAGAAACAGATGACTGACCCAGGCCAAGAGACAGAGAATGTGCTATTTTTTCCTAGTAAGTCTCCATTGAATGATCTCACTATTAACAAAGAGTTCCCCCAAAGCTACATTCAAGTGAAGAACAAAATACTTATAAAACTAAAACCAAACTATTTTAATATCACAATTACCATTTCTATTCTATGAACATAGATAATCAAGAGGTGACTGTATAGAGCTATTAAATGTAATCATTCTCTTATTTACTACCCATGAATAAATTTCTGTGTTAACATAAATCATCCATAATCAGTTTTGCCCATTGTTTAAATTAAAATGTTCATTTATCATTTGAAAACTTTGTCAACCATTACACTTGTGAAAGAACACATTTAGGCCAGGGGAAAACATGTACTGATGCACATATAAACTGTATGCATTATGAAATGCATACATACACATTGTCAGAATTATTTTTCAGATACCATGAAATATGCATGGCACATAAACTTGGTATGCTTATGAAGTACAAATTATGCAGAAACAATGAAAAATTTAGACAAACAAAACCTATCAAGCTAAGCAATATGCTTACCAAGATAGATATTCAGTTTGATAGCTACAAACTTTCAGTTCTAACTTGACTACAGGGTGAGAGGGCTTTTTTGAAGTTACATTAATAGAAGGTACTTACTATTTATGAATATAGCAAATAAAAACTAGGTATTAAAAAGTATACAGCCATTTTGAGTTCTATTAATTCTCATCAATAACACATTTTAATGTATGTAGGTATTTGACTTTTGGATTTATTTTTAGTAAGTCATTTTCACAGTTACTGGGGTTTTTTTTGTATTTAAACTTCTTTAGATGAAGTTTAAGATCATCCCAAAACAAAAACCAGGAAGTATGTCATCCAATTTTGACATCTTAGGGTGATGACTTAAATAAAACATCCTAAGTTTCAGAAATCATCTCTCCTGTAGTATGGATTACAAAAGTACTTTTTGTAGATATCAAGTTTGATACTTCAAATTAATTTCATTCAACTTTGATTCTGCAATTCTTTGAGGTGATATTAAAACCTTTTTTTCTTTTTAACTGGAGAGAAATGCGTCTCTTTTAAATCCAAAAGACAAATAATTATGTGTAGCAATTCAAACTGGTAGGCTCACCAAAAGCTCTCCAGACCTGAAAAAGCCAGGTCTGAAAGCCCAGCCTTTGCTAAGAGATTGAGTCCTTGAAACTAATGCCAATTACCTTAGAAAAACAAAAGATAATCATTTCAAAAAGGGTATTTTAACCAAAAATTTTTCTGTCCACATATAGTATAAACATTAAGTGCTCAAGGCTTCATCCCTACCAACCATCAAACAGAATGGATTTTTCTTTTCTTCCACATATATATCCAGATCTCACTATTTTTCAGTGTAGTAAGATCGTACGACGAATGTTTAAAATAGTCAAAAAGCCAGGTTAAAAAAAGTTTTTTTAATGGCTGTGCTTCTGATTCAAAAGGACCTAACTCTGAAGGCATTTCTGGTTAATTCCAGTTGTTTGCCGGATGCTGTAATAGTTGATTCTCCTACCGTGACCCGGCTGTTGGTGCCCGGGTTCCCTCCCAGCCTGTAGTTGTTGTAGGCGAGATGACTGTATGGATTGTATCCCACAAACCCTGGTGTGCTGGGCATTTGCTGATGGAAACAAATGAGACAAAAACACGAATGAGAAATGAGCTCAAACGAGGAAAACACAGAAATGAAAAATGATCTGCATATGGCATGCAAAAGCAACCTGAATTTAAACAAGCAATGATGTGTTGTAATTGTTCGTTTTCTTTCATTGAGGAAATTAAATTTTTCTTTCATTGAGAAACCTGTCTGTGGGTGTTTTTATCTTTTTTTCCTTTTTTGCAAGGGGTAGGGGTGTTTGTGTGAGTGTGAACATGTGTGGATTGTTTTTTGAGATAAGCAATACATTGAAGTGTTTCAAATGTTCAGGATTACTTTATGGTCAATAGTATGAGATAACGACTTAGCAATATATGACGTTTGTGATAGGAAGGCTTGAAGTGTGATAAACTACAACTCTGAAAACACTACATGCAAAACAAAACACAATTTATTTGACAGTTATGTGGATGTCACCAATGTATTTATCTACTAAAAACAAATAAAAACAAGAAATGGATCTGCTTTCAAAGACAGTTTTCAACCATTTTATGTAATGTGAAAAATGAGAAGAGACTCAAATCAGGAAGCCAAGATTTGTCAATTAAAAAGAACGTATGTTGGATTCAATGGATGTAACATATATGATTTCAAAACAAAGACTTGTAAGAAATGCATGGATTTTACTCTGGGGTACTATCTGATCTTTTTAACCCAGTCATTCTTTTTTAGGATTTCTCTTCCATTTCTTCTTTGATCCATCTTCCATAGGACAATCATGAACGATCTCTACATTTAATCTTAATGTGAACTACTTTTCTAGTTGATAGACTTGAATTTTCTTTTTTCATCTAGTTCCCTGATAGCTCTCACCCTTTCAAAACACAACTGCTTGTTTCAGCAACAGATTTCTTGGTTTTTGTGAATTATGTGTTGATGTAATCACAAATGGGCTCTTATAAAGCAGTGGCCTTGAGGTTAATACAATGACTTAACAATGTTCGTGAGAACCAAGGCATAATGCATAAAAAGAATGTAGCAGAGAGACCAGGGTGTTTTACCTAATGAAACTCAATCAAAGTGAGTGACAATAACTTCATATTTACATGCAATTAACAGTATCAGTTCTGAATTGTGTAACAGAAAATACACTCAACACATTCCAACTAAGCTGTAGGTGTCACAAAATAAACACAACTTCCTAAAACATGCTGCTGTCTGAAAGAAAGACATTCAAGCAGATAATAACATTTGATACTCTTTGGGAGAAAAGAGAATGACTGATCAATTTCTAGTTTATGTAGTTAGAGAAGACGCAAATCAAGCATATTTAAGCAAAACACAGATGAAGTATCAAAGGCACAAAAGAAGTGTATATTACTTGGAGTGGCACACTGGGGGTAGTAGTGGAGTGGTGGTGGTAGTGGCAGAAATAATGGGAAGAAGGAAGGATAATGGTTCATTTAGTATCCACTGTTGGATGTCCCTAGTTTTCTGTATTTGTGTTAATGTAAAATTTATGGTACAGAAATATGACTTAAAAAGGCAAAAATTCCCTTTCTACATATGAGAAGTCCTAAGAGGACACTTGGTTTTTGAAATATTTTAATCTCAAAAAATCAAGCTTGTCCTCAAGACATTATACACTGTCAGAAGCCAGTATTTACATCAAAATGACACCTTCAAAGCTTGCATAAACAATGAGAATCACTGTTCAACATTATGAGGCAATAATGCAAAAATAAAAAAAAAATAAGGGAACTAAAAAGTGTTGAAATTAAAACAATGTGATTATACCATTTCCAAAGCTGAAGTACACGGTTAGGTCTTTGAGGTCAGAATCTCAATTGTTCAACTCCACCGGGATAGCCACTAGCAGAAAGCCATGGAGATGGTCATAAAAAGTGTTTTTTGATTTAAGAAAGAAAACAAACCAAGCACAGGACTTTAAGATTTAGAGACTGTATATTATAGAACTTGAACTGAGAACATGTTACAGTATCTCTTTTTAAAGCATCTCACTAAGAAAAAACAAACTGTTGATAAATGTAACTAAACATATATTGAGGGTTAGTAAGAGTGGTTGTTATCTAGCGAAGAAAACAAAATTACACAAGCACCTAATTAGTAGTGAAAAGTAGACTAGCCTAAAATTTAGGTGGTAAGGGAGTATGGAAGGAAGGACTAACATTTATTAAAGAACTGATTTTGTAGGCTATGGTCATGTTAACATTGTTTTAAAAAAACAAACCAAAAAAACCCACCCCAAAAAAACCAACAAGGAAGCCATTTCAGTAAGGCCTGAATAGTTTCTGTTAAATCTGTTTTGCGGGTTGGAAAATTATTTTACATGCTGACCAAGCTGGGCCAGAGATTGCTGTGTGAAAAAACTAGTTCACAACTATTTTTAGACACCTTGAAACATATATATCGTCAAACCGATAAATATAGAGTAGAATAAGATTCAATAGCAAGATCTGACCCGTAGATAATGAAATCCTTACTTGAACAGCTTGAAAATAATAATTTACAATAAGAGTAGTTATGGAACTAGCTTTATTGCTTAATTAAGTTAACATGAAAATTTTATATAAAGACAAGAAAGGATAGAAAAATGTAACCAATTGAAGGTTAGGTTTTAAAAAAAATAAATGCCACAATGAGCATTCACTCAACATCAACTTAAAGACTCTTTATAATTAAGATTTAATAAGAAAGAAGTGTTAAACTTGTCACTTATTTCCCATTTTAAGAAAAACAAACAAACTGAGCATAGGAGGTTGGAATTTCACAGTGTTTCTTAAAATGTTGGGGTTGGTTCAAGGTAAAATTAAAAGAATTATTTTATTTAGTAGGACGTGCTGTTTTTATTAGCTGAAATTTTCATCCTGTTGCTGTGATGATTGAGTGACTGTCACTGGAAGACATCTGGGTTTTTGTATCAAGGCCAGACTTGGCTATTACATTAACAAGAAAATTAAAACTTACTGTTGCAGGAGCTGGGGTGGGAGGTGGGGCATAAGATGGTCTTTCTGTTTGAAAGAAAATAAATAACTTCTTGTAAACAACTGAGATATAATACTATGCAACAAAACTACCAATGGTCCTGTTTTGAAGAAAAAAAAAATGAGAGTATTTTGGAATTCCCATTTGCTAGGGCATTAGTCTCTTATTAACATAGATTGATAAATATAAAAATTGAAACTTACTTGACATTTTGGAAGATTAAGTTCTCAGTTCCTTAAGAATGAATCTGAGACACTAAAATAAAAAAAGAAAAAAAAAGGAAAAAAAAAGAGAATCAAAACTCAGCAAGCATGAGAATGTTTTCCTAAAGAATAGGGAAGTTTAATTGGTATTTCTAAGTAAAATTACTTCACCTTATCTCCCAGTAATCAAATCCTTTGCGTATTTTTCTAGTGCTTGTAGGTCATTTGATTAGAATAAATGACTAAAACAAGTTACTGGGATACTTAGAAATATATTTTCAAGTTTTTTTCATATGATACTAAGCTACCTTTGATACAGAAAACATTTTGCTGATGGCATGTAAACATTGAATCCGACTGATAGATAATGACAACAGAATGTGATGTATTATCAGGGTCTACCCCAACAGGGCCTACCAGATGACGACAGCTCCCTGAACCTGCTTTCAGGATAACAACTTTTATTAAAATAGGGAAGCCATTTCATTCCTGGAAGCCGCGGAAAAGGTAACCAGGATGATAATGAGCTTCTCTCACAGTGGAAAATAGCTTCAGAAGTGCTAGGAATATATTTTGATAGTTTACCTGAAAAATTTTTATTCATCCTTTCACAGCCCATTTCAGAATTTATCTCCTTAATGAAACTTTCTTTTTTTTTTTTTGAGACAGAGCCTCAAGCTGTCCTCCTGGGTAGAGTGCCGTGGCATTGCAGCTCACAGCAACCTCCAACTCCTGGGCTCAAGCGAGTCTCTTGCCTCCGACTCCCAAGTAGCTGGAACCACAGGCGCCCACCATAACGCCCGGCTATTTTTTGGTTGCAGCTGTCATTGTTTGGAGGGTCCGGGCTGGGGATTCGAACCCGCCACCTTAGGTGTACGTGGCTGGCGCCTTAGCCGGTTGAGCTATAGGCGCTGAGCCTATGAAACTTTCTTAATAAATTACCTCAGCAGAATTGTTCCCTCATCTGTATTCCCATTCCCTCTTACAGAGATCTATCATATTGCTGATGGTAACATTTTTTACCTGTTAATATGGCTAGATTTTGTGCTGCTTGGAAATAGGAACCATCTAACTTATTATTGTATTCCCAGTATTTAGCTCGATTCGATTAGAAATTTTGTTCTAATATTACCAGTTCACAACATGACCACAGGTCAGCTGGTTTTTTATCTCAATATATATCACCAATAAGGTACAAAGAGGGAAAAAAATCATTTTTGAAAGAAAGCAAATAAACTTCTGCTACTACTGGGGTACTTTGATCCAATATTATGTGAAAGAAACATGATCTTTTGCTATTCTGCACTTTAGGGAAATTTCCTGGAGCATTAGGAATAAGAGTCCTGGTATGGAAATAAAGTTTATTGTCTCAATGGTGTAATCTTGGTTTTTCTTTTCCCCCTCTCTTTCCTTAAAGAACAGGCAGAAACATTTGACTTTGGTGCAGATTTCTTTCCTATTCACATTAAAGGAGCTGTCAACATCCAGCAGGCCTTGGCGTGGGGAGCCCTGATAACTGCCACAAGCTCCCTGTATATGTTACACTTTATTGTCAATACTTAAAAATTATTGCTCTCTTTCTCTAGAATATAAATTCCAAGAATGGGCTTGTACATCCGTCCATCCCTGGCATTAAACAGATACTGGATAAGTATCTGTTGAATAAATAACCTAATGTGAGATAGCCTTATTCCATTCAATCACATAACGGTCA
The DNA here is from genome assembly GCA_963575145.1 of Galago senegalensis. Lineage (NCBI taxonomy): Eukaryota > Metazoa > Chordata > Mammalia > Primates > Galagidae > Galago > Galago senegalensis. The sequence goes on along the minus strand of CAUYTI010137951.1, from coordinate 5,190 downwards.
CAACTCTGAGATGTGTACGGCTATTCTTTGCCGACGAACAAAGGGAGTCTCGGAGAGGTAAAGTGATTTGTCTAAAGCCACACAGCGAGGTCGTGCCAGCCGTGGGTTTCAAACCCGGGCCAACCTGTCTCTCGGGGATTCTGCTCCTCACTCTAAGCCACACCATGAGTCCCCGGGTCGCTGCCCGACCGGAGGGGGAACCAACCACCTGCCTGGGGATGAGGTCTACGGGCTTGCCCTGCCCCAGGGCTTCCTGTAAGTTTGGGAGGATGCGCTGTAGTGGAAACTCCTCTAAAGGGGGTTAAGCACGGGAGCTTGCACCGATTTCGGGAGGTGAGAGTAAGCAGCAGCTGTCTCCGAGGAGGGGCCCCAGACAGGACTGCCTTCCGACCCTCGCTCTGCTAGGCCTCAAGGCGGCCGCCACCGGCTCCCGGCTCCGGCCCCGCGGCCCGCGGCCACCCTGAACCCCAGCAATCCCGGGGAACTCGGGGTCCAGCCAAGCGGGGACACCGCCACTCGCCCCTCCGACCCGGTCCGGCCCACTCCCCAGCACTCACCCGCGGGCAGAAAAAGCGCCCGCAGCTCCGGCTTCGCTTCCCTTTGTCCGGCGCACGCCCCGCCCCTCGCGTCCGGGGCTTCCGCGCTCGCACTTTCAACACGCCTCTTAATTTTGTTCCCGAGCCCTGTCCGACTCTTTGGAGAAAATTAAGTCTTTTACTGAGGACGCAATGACGCTTAGTACCACCGAGGATTTTTTTCAGGCCTCCTGGATTCCTCGGAACTCCCCGAATTGGGATATTTTCCCGGCCGGGCGCCGATTCGTCACGGCGAAAAGGGCGGAGGAGGCTCGGCCGCGGGGTAGGCCCAGGTTCCCGGGCTGTGAGGAGCCGGAGCGGCCGCGGCGGCTGCGGCTGCGGCCCGAGGTGCTGAACCGCGCCGCGGGGCGACGGGGGCCGCCGGGGGTCGCTCCAGGGCCAGGCCGCGGGGTCACCTCAGCCCCCGGCCTGTTTCTCTTTCCTCTGGTCCGTGATCAAGAGCATACACTTGAGTACGCCGAGGCTGGAGGCGCGGAGGACTCGCTTCTCGGCGTTTGCCTCCTCACCGGCTTCTCGCGGGGCTTTGCCTTAACCGCCAGGGTAGTGCCTCGGTGAAACAGCACGAGTTTGGCAGTTTCCCCGAGCGCTTTGACAGTGTAATCGCCACTGTTTCTGAGCCAAGGCCCAGCGATATTAACCCCCTTGCACCGGGTCTTAGGCCCTTGCAGCGCCAGGGTGCCAGGAGCTCTGTGCCCCCGCGCTGCCTGGGCTCATCCGGTTCCCGCCAGCGGGAACCAGCGTCCCCACTTTGAGTTAAACTCATTGTCCTTCCGCACCCAGCTCCGCGGTCTCTCTGTGATGCCCTCCTGGAACTGTCCCCCCTCCCCGATCCTTCCTTTGTACGCCTGTGGCGCTCAGATAATAACTACTGTAGTCCTCCCCTCGACCCTTTGTATCGGACTGTGCATCTCCAGTGCTTCCTGAAAACTTTGAGAGCAAAGGTTCCCGGTCATCTTCCCATGGCCAGTGCCTGCGAAGGGCTGGACCAGATGATCAATGTATGATCGAGTTATCACCGATGTATGGTGGCAGCCCTCCGTCTATCCCAGGGCTCTTTCCACAGTCATGAATATGTTGGTTTACCATATGAAGAGAGAAGCTACTTTCTTTAATATGTGTATTAAACCCTCTGAGGGATATTGTGGGCCTCGATGGAGGGAGGATGAACAGATGGAATCCCTGACCTGCGGTTACTTGAAAACAGTGTTGGCATTGAAAGAGAATGGGTGCATCTTGGGCTGCCCTTAGCTCCCGTCCTGGGTATGCCAGCAGGGACTGGGACATCTCTAGAAGTCTTCAAAGCCAGAGACAAGTGATACAAAGTTCAGTTCTTCCACCTCCAATATTTTTCTACTCATGATTAGAGAGATTAATGAAGTGGAAGAGCGTATTGAAGGGAAGGGCTAAAGGAGAAGTCATTAAAGGATGACAGCCTGAGTGGCCCTTGAGATAATGTACATGAAATTGCTTTTAAAATATAAAACCATCAAAAACATGCATAGGAGTAATTGGAGACGCGTGGAGGCCTCAGTGAGGAGCCCAGTACTGTCCTCGTCTGGCTTCCTGCAGCAACTCCAGCCTGGTTTCTTCTCCTGCCATTGGGGTTGTGCTGGGGGGATTGGGCCAGTGCAGTGCTGGGGAGATGCTCTGTTGGGTCATCTCTAGGCTGTCCTCTGGAGAAGAACTGCAAGCACTGGATGTTAGAAACAAAACACACTGTAGTGGGAAAGAGGTGGCGCAAGAATGGTGAAAAGGGCAAGGAGAGGATTTATGTGGAACAGTGAGATTGATGCACTTTCTCACCTGATTTTTGCTTAAATGTCACTACTTAAAAGTAGGTCTTTCCTGACCTTTTAAAGATCGCAACTCATTCCCCAACCCTCACCCTCTAATCATGGCCTGTGCTTTTTTTCTGCACTGACCACCAACTCATACACGCCACTTTTTGCATGTTTATTCAGTTGTCTTTTTCTTCCCTTCAGAATGAAAGCCTTAGGGATGGGGAGTTTTGACATCTTCAATAGTCGTGGTAGAGTTAGGTGCTCAATATTTGTGAACTGCATAAATGAATGACTATCTTAGTTTCTTTGCTTGGTTCTTTCTCTACTCCCAAAGATTTGAACAATTAAGGATGGAAGGATATAGGCAAAAGACAATGGTAAAAACAAACAAACAAAAAAACCAAAAAACTTCTTTCCTAGTCCTGAAGAAATGAAAAGAGAAATATCCAACAAGTTGCACTTTACTGACACTGAGATGTTTCCCCTGAAAGCGAACATCAGAATGTATGATCTTGCGTGTATAAGGATGTTTGTAGAAAGTATGGGACAGATGTTTGGAATCATTATTTTTGGAAGATATGGATGCAACATTAATATGACTATTTAAACCATATGTCACTATGAAAGTCGTTGGGAGCTGACACATGAACGCCACAGATAGTCTCAGGCCCAAGCAATTTAGTTTTCGTTCTGTTACCATGATTCAGAAACTTGGCCTGCTTTCTTCTCTGACACTACTTGTACTTAGTTGGTATCCTTTTCTCCCCAAGACAGGGCAGCCATGGTGAGTCAGTGATTGAGCTGGGGTTCAAGCCCAGGTTTCCTTGAGGTCTTTCTGTAGTGCTATGGGAAGAAACTTGTGAGGGCGACAGAATTAGGTGCAGAAGGACAAGTGTGACTGGGAGGGAAGAAGAAAAAAGGAGAAAATGGGAGCGAACAAAGAAAAACCCACAGTCTTTGAACATCTACTAGTCATGAATAGGCTCTGAGAGGTCTAGGAGCCTTCTAAAATCCATTTTTATGTGGGGATTTTCAAAGAGGTCTGTGATTCAAGAAAGATTTTGGGACCAAACACTGAGCCATGGAGTTTGTAGTACGGTCTTATGAAAAAAATTTTTAATGGATTTTTTTTTCTCAAAATAAGGACAGGAAGAACAAAGCTTCACCTGACCCAAATAACCTGTAAAAGTGTGGTTATAGGCAAAATGGTGAAACAAGCCCATTTTCTCTGTGGTTTCTGTGAAAGCAGAAGGAGCTATTGATATTTGGTTTCTCTTGCAAGAAATAGTTATGAAATATTGCAGTTTAGAGTGATTCACCATGTTTTATAGAATTTTAAAGCAGGGCTGGCGTTTACAACCCTTTGTGTTGCCCTCAAGATAACCTTGAGGATTTGGGGCATGAGCTTTGCCACATGATGTGGAAAAGGATGAACATGTTTTGAAAACGTGATGGGCCTGGTAAATCTGGGGTATGGGTCTGTTATCCATTGATCGTTTATGGCAAATGATTGTGGCAGGCCAAATCCGGTGGTTGTTTATGTAAATACATTTTTATTTGGACCTAGCCACCCCTATCATGTACATATTGTCTGTGGTTGCTTGTAGTTATCAGGGCAGGGTTGCAAAGTTGTTGAAGGGATCCCATGGCCTGAACAGCCTAAAATATTTGTTATCTGGCCTTTTACAGAAAAACTTTGTCAACCCTGGTCTACAGTCTAAGTGTGCAAGGGAAACTTGGAAAGGCTTGTCCTTATTTCGGAACTTACATTTGTCATTTATCTATCAATATTGGCGATCTGTGTGCACATGCTGGCCATAACCTATAAACATAGAGCAAATTCTGCCTTGTTAACAAACTTGCCTTTGATTCAGTGTGCTGATACTTTCAGTAACATGTATATTCATACTGTTTAACTAAAATTTAATTTTTGTCCACGTCAAGCCAGAAAAGCAGTCTGCAAGATAGAGTCTGAGAAGCTAAGTTAAAGCAGTCCAGCGGACCTAGCCTGCTCGGCCTTCCCCACACAATTTCTGTGATCACCTTGTTAAGGTTTCACCACTGATTGTGAGGATGTTTATCTCAGGAGACTCGAGGAAGTAGTCACACATAGATAATAGGCACTGTGATATTGGTAGGGTAAAAGTTACTTTGATGCCATGATGTGTGCTCTGATGATTCTCTTAGATATTTTGTTAAAGTGAAAATTACCTTTCTGTTTAAACATTTTGCATTGTTAGAATGGAGACTACTTTGATGCTACTTCCTATCAGATAAAGTTAACATTTTCTAGGTTGGTTTCCTTGTATTTCATTACAAAAGTTATTAGAATTGTAACTGAGTCCCTGATCATCAGAGAAATGCAAATCAAAACCACCCTGAGATATCACCTAACCCCAGTGAGACTAGCCCACATCACAAAGTCTCAAAGATGCGGATGCTGGCATGGGTGTGTAGAGAAGTGAACGCTTTTATACTGCTGGTGAGACTGCAAGCTAATAAAACCTTTTTGGAAGGAAGTATGGAGAATCCTCAAAAACTCGATTTAGACCTCCCATTTGATCCTGCAGTCCATTATTAGACATCTACCAAGAAGAAAAAAAATCCTTTTATCATAAGGATATTTGCGCTAGATTGTTTATTGCAGCTCAATTTATTTTTATTTTTATTTATTTTTTGAGACAGAGCCTCAAGCTGTCCCCCTGGGTAGAGTGCGGTGGCATTACAGCTCACAGCAACCTCCAACTCCTGGGCTCAAGCGAGTCTCTTGCCTCTGCCTCCCAAGTAGCTGGGACTACAGGCGCCCGCCACAA
>CAUYTI010137947.1:0-32595 GCA_963575145.1 Galago senegalensis | reverse complement strand
GTGGTCCCAGCTACTTGGGAGGCAGAGGCAAGAGACTCGCTTGAGCCCAGGAAGTTGGAGGTTGCTGTGAGCTGTAATGCCACGGCACTCTACCCAGGGGGACAGCTTGAGGCTCTGTCTCAAAAAAAAAAAAAAAAGAGTATGTCATTCATCTTTTGTATGAAAGTGTGAGTGATTATAAATTGGTTTCAAAAATAATCAATACATTGAATCCCATAATGGCATAACTGTATTCATGATCTATGTGCAAATGATTTAATAAAAAATAAAACAAAACAGAATAAAAAAATAATAAAGAGTATGTACCGGGTGGGTGCGGTGGCTCATGCCTGTAGTCCTAACACTCTGGGAGGCCGAGGCAGGTAGGTAGCTTGAGTTTACAGGTTCAAGACCAGCCTGAGCAAAAAGCTAGACCTCATCTCTACGAAAAATAGAAAAACTGAGGCAAAAGGATCATTTGAGCCCACGGTGGAGGTTGTTATGGGCTATGACGCCAGGGCACTCTACCGAGGGCAACAGCTTGAGGCTGTGTCTCAAAAAGAAAAAAAAAAAGTATGTACCTTTTAAAATTAAAAAAAGAAAATCCTGTGGATAGGAAAAATGTTTGTAATGATTTTATTCCTACCATTACTATAAGAAAATACTTATTTCTCCATATTCTCATCCATTTTTAAAAGTTGCCAAATTTGGAGGTAATAATGCTGTTTTGTATATATTGCATTATGTAAATTGCCCCTAATAGTTGACAATTCCTGATTTTAAATCATTAGTGAGTTTAGCATTAAAAAAAAAATCATAGTGTGTCTGCAAAGTTTGTAAGGGAGGGATGGAATAGGATGTACCGTACAGTCCCAAATGGCGGTATTTGGACTTCCAGACACAAGGGCAGGTGACTCTGCAGTCATTGTTTGGCACAAATGGAAGCGAGATGCAGCCTGGTGGCCTGTGTGCTCTTTGTTCTGAACTCCAGCCATTACACGGATGTTTCCCCAGGCTCCCTTCTCTCTCCAATTGACCATCCCTAAGCTCAAGGTACCTTGCAACCCATCTCCCACTGCCACGATCTCTTACCTGACATTTTAAGCTTTGATCCACCTATCCAGCATCTCATCTCTAGTTTTTTCGTTTTTATTTTTATTTTTTTGGGGGGACAGAGCCTCAAGCTATCCCCCTGGGTAGAGTGCTGTGGCATCAAAGCTCACAGCAACCTCCAACTCCTGGGCTCAAGCGAGTCTCCTGCCTCAGCCTCCCAAGTAGCTGGAACCACAGGCACCTGCCACAATGCCCGGCTATTTTGGGGTTGCAGCCATCATTGTTGTTTGGCAGGCCTGGGCTGGATTCGAACCCGCCACCTTAGGTGTATGTGGCTGGGGCCTTAGCCACTTGAGCCACAGGTGCCGAGCCTCATCTCTGGTTTTTCAGGGATTTCCCATAATTTCTGTTCAATTGAGACCATACTGAGCAACACATTAAAAATATAAAGTTATTTGGAGAGAATTACAGATAGAGGGTGGTTTGGTCAACCTGCTATCTTTAATTGACTATCTATACAGCGCGGTCCTATTAATAGTACATTCAAGACAGATGCATGGATAGATACTGATTTTAGACAATTCCGGTCCCATTCTACCCCATGGATATCTGCTCAAGAGCGAGGACAAGGTGGGAATTGAAAATCAAGTGGCCCACAGAATGAGCTTCTGGCTGTGCACAGTGTGAGTCTCGTGTTTTAAGATGTGTGTTTTTGGGTACAATATGGCCGCGGAGTGCAAGCCAACCTGTTCAATCTGGCGCTGAACTGAAAAAAAAAACAATCTGTCCCAGCAGTGGAGGAAAAGCTGGGCTGGAACTGCAGGCTCACCACGGCCGTTCTTTGATGCAGAATTCTCCCCAGCACTTTTGGCTACAGGATGTGTTTGTTGCCTGACATGTTGAGTTTAGAACCCACGCGTTCCCCTCAACATGAAAGGTATAGCTCCACTATATTAACATAATATCTTAAAAATTAAAAAAATGATAAGGTATTTTAGAAGGGTGCCTAGCTGAGGTGTTTGCAGAATAAAATGTTATTTTGAGGGCATTCTCAATTGCACAGAGATGGGAGACGGGAAGTCATTCAGGAGTATAGAAACGACAGGTTAGAAGGCAGGGCAGAAACAGTGCACTTGGGAAAAAGAGAGAGGCAATGTTCCTGCTCGCCACCAAACCGGAGTCCTCTACAGACACGAGCTGGGGTAACCCACAAAGCAGAAATTAACAAATTAGGTCTCTGGGGCTCGGTCTGGGAACCATATTACAAGCTTTGATATAATGTGTATTGAAAAATATATTCTAAGTTCTAACAACCGTCCTTATTTAGTCAAAGTATTGGTTATTTATTTGTGTTTTTGTTGCCAGGTTCCAACCAGCCATTTAATGTTGATTTTTGCCATCTGTCACTTAGCTGTGTCTCTCAGACTTGTTTCAATGACAAAACTGCCAGAAATGCACGTATCCAAATCCTAGACAAAACGTGAAACAGGGCGGAACAGAGACCAGAACTGTGTGACGCTTTGCAAGAGGGCACCCCAGCCTGCTCTAGTTTATAATCCTCAGAATTTCTGGAGATGAAAGATTTTTTCAGACCATCTAATACAACATCTAAATTGCTAAGAAACCGGAAAATGGATTGACTTGTTGAAAGTCATGTGACTAAATTAATGAAAGTCATTCATTTATTCAAGACACATACATGAGTGTGTGTGTGTTTAATCTATTACACCAGCTCACTTTCAGGGGAAAAATCCAGCTCCTCCACCCCAAGTCCAAGGCCAGGGCTCTCCTCCCTGGATTCTTCTGACAATAATCATTAACCCCCACTGTTTATATACAGATGCTTATGTAGTTCTCGAAGCCCCTGTGTTACTTTCATCTTATGTGCAAGGATAGCATGGGATATTCTATAAAATAATGGTTAATATTAAGGTGAATTTGACCATAGCATTTTCTTGCCCTAATAAGTAAACGATTGTATGGATTTAACTTGACATAGCTTGAATTCTAATAAATGTACTTGATCGCTCCATCCCCATCTCCCATCCTATCCCATTCTTCTGTTTGTTTGATTTGGGAAATCTCATCCATTGTGACAATTCCCAAATGTGTTTCATCAGTCCCTGTATTTCCTCAGTTTCAAACTTTTCCTATCTTTACTGTAGACCTCAAACTCAACATATTGAAAACGAGACTAATTATCTTTGCTTGCCAATTCCACTGCAAACCTGAACTTCTACTATGATACCGTCACAACTGGTGTAATATTTTGGGCTAAAAACCTGTTTCAATTTCCTCCTAGAAACCTATTTTCTCATCAAGTTTTCTTGATTCTATCTCTAGATATTTTTAGGTTGGATGCTCATTTTATCTCATTTTGAAAACCACAGCAGCCTCTAAATTGCTTTCCGAGTTTCCGTGCTTCAGATCTGCAGTGCCCTCTCCAGAGTATTATTTCTACCGCATCAGTCCAGTTTTTATCAAACTGGGCATCTGTGAAGCATTATTTTTGCAATATCCTAAATAATTTTCTATGAAAATCACAGGTAGGCAAGATTTTAAGATGGAACTCTAAGATTCCTGGGCCCCGTATTCAATCAAATACTAACCCCCTTACTGCTGTCAAGGAATTTTGTGGATGTAATTAAAGTCCCAAATCCTCGGGGGGGGGGCGGGGGGAAGGGGGTGACCGAATCACAAGGGCCCGTTTGGTACAAAGAGTTTCCTCCACTTGTCGGAGAAGGAAGAACAGAGATTTACTTTGGCTGCTCTAAAAAAAAAAAAAAAAAACCTACAAACATCCATACCGTGCACTATGTTTGGGAGACATGTGGAAGGAATCCAAAGGGTCTTCTAAGAGCCCAGATCAAATTAAATGAAGACCCCAATTCTGCAACTGAGAACTGGATTCTGGCAACACTAATGAGTCTGGTAGTGTCCTTTCTCCCAGAGCCTCCTGACGGCAAGAACTCAGCTTGGCCAACACTGTGATTTTAATCTTGTGATAACCTGAGCAAAGAAAACAGAGCATGCGGGACTGTTGATAAATGGGCAATCACAGGGAGTAAGAGACTGACCATCAACATGGAAGCCTCTGAAGCTGAAAATCTCCATTCCCTTCCAGAAAGGCTTCAGACTCGGTTTTCTCTCTTTCATACTCAACCCTGCTGCCTTTTTATTTTGGGGGCGGAGGGAGGGCTGGGGGCGGGGCAACGGGGTCTTTCCCTTCACAGGTAACTTCTGAACCCATCTTCACTGCCTGCTCCACCTCTGGCCACCCAACTCCGAGTGTTCCCTGGGTTCTAAGGCAGATGCCTAGAATCAGAGTCTTTGGTACACGCAATCTGCAGTCCCCAACTCTCAGCGGCCGGCAGGCACTGGCCTGTGATCTGTGGGGAACCCAGCCGCAAAGCATCACCACCTGACCTTTGTCTTCTGTCCCATCCCCACCCCCATCTGTGGAAAAACTGTCTTCCGTTAAACCGGTCCCTGGTGCCAGAATGTTGGGGGCTGCTGCACTTTAGCGGACTCTGATACTTAGTGTCAAATCCACCCTGTGCAGACAGAAAGGTGCACTATTAAAATCACCTTCCTCCTTTGTCCTTCTCTTCTGGGGACTTTATTTAAATATTACTATATGATGCAGAAGCTGATGGTGCTTACCAAAATAGCCATCAAGACTGTTCTGGGTGCCTGATTCAGGATGGGTGGTGCCCTGCCAGCTCCGCCCAGCTGAGGGGCTGACCTGCTGCTGCCCTGGAGGTGTTGGTGCAGCGGCCACTTGCAGAGGAACCAGTGGGTTGGAGTGGGCAGCAGGAGGCTCCAGTAGCCAGAGCGGCCAGACAGCTGCTGGGGAGACACCAGCACCTTAGAGTATCCCTCCCTTAGCACTTGCGGCTGAACAGGGAACAAGCCATTTCCTAGGCCTGGTCAATTTCATGTAAGTTTCCTAGGCCTGGCCAACTTTACAAATGGACTGTATCCATTCATTAATGCGTTCATTCACCTTGCCCCCAGGGAAGGCACTGTATCCATTCATTGATGCCCTCATTCACCTTGCCCCAGTGGAAGGGACTGTATCCATTCATTGATGCTCTCATTCACCTTGCCCCAGCAAAAGGCACCATATCCATTCATTGATGCCCTCGTTCACCTTGCCCCAGAGGAAGGCACTGTATCCATTCATTTATGCCCTCATTCACCTTGCCCCAGGGCCTTCCCTGACTGTATCCACTCATTAATGCATTTATTCACCTTGCCCCAGAGGAAGGCACTGTATCCATTCACATTCACTGGTTACCAAGTTCAGGCTCTGTAACTATAGAGGACCCATGTGACTATATATACCCTGGACAAAGAACCCAGGCAGAGAGAGAGACAGACAGACAGAAAGAGATTCAACTTGGAGTTTTCTCTCTGCTAGGAGCTCTGGTGTTTTTTTTCTCTGTATTCTTTTCTGTACAATAAATCCTGTCTTACCCACTGATCTCTGGCCCGTGGATTCATTCTTTGAATCCCAAGACCAAGGACCTACTGTAGAAGAAATTCAGTGTCCTGACCAGCTTTCCTTGAAGTGACATCAGGCTGTGAGTCTGCCCATTACAATCCTGGGAGGAGGGAAGGAAGTCGCCTCAAGTCCTGGTCTCGCCCCCCCCCCAAAAAAAAGTCCCATGTGCTCCTTATTCCACCCTCTCTTTCCCTGTTATGATGCCCTTGGGGGCCGGCTCCATGTTCCACCAGGAGGCAATTGATCTACCTGACTTTGTGTGAAGCTGTTTTTTGATTTGAAAGCGGCTGAAATTTCAGGATTTTGTCATTTACGGAGCAGAACCAACCCAGTCTGAGCTTAGTCTGAGTTAGACATTTAAAACTTGAAAATAGTCCGTGAAGATTCACTGGTTGCAAATAAGGAAATAAACACGAAAGATTAATTGGAAAGAAGTCGTTCAAGAGTCTCTGCAATTTTTTCTCAAGTGAAGCTTTGTTGTGAAAATGTAAATGCTAAACCAGTGCTATGGATGCCCACGATTATAATTAAAGTAATCGGAAGGAAATAACATTTCCCACGCACAGATATAAATTTATCCAAGAACTAGGTTGTACCCCTTCCAGTATTCTTTCGAAACTCTTAATTATAGAGATTACTAGCTCAAGGAACAGGAGGTTAAACATCTGCCTCCTAAAATGAAGCCAAAAGCTTGAAACAAATAGGCTGAACCATACGAAAAAGAAGGGATGAGGGGCTAAAATTAAATATCTCCGCCAGCATCTCATGCTTCTATTAACAACACAGGCTTCATAACAAGTACTTAATGGAGAGGGGCCCAGGGAGGTGGTGGAGACCTTGGAGAGAGGCCTTCAGGATTCTTCTTCAGCCACTCATTTTTTTTACTTTCTCTCCCACCTGTTTATTTCTACCTCTTTTGTGAGCCACTTGTAATCATTTCAAATCTGTGCCCTGATCTGGTTCTAGTCCTTTGCATGTTGCACCAAAGGCAGCTTTTTCTGTACTCAGATTAAGGAGATACGGGGAAGGCACCTGTCCCTAAGTCCTTTCTGTGGCATTCCCCATCTGATGGCTGAAAGGTCGGTATTTATTACTTTGGCAGTAAGAGTTAAGGTTTGATGGTTGTTGAAAGCCATGATGTGTACTTTCCTACCTCTGAGTTACAGGAGATTTCCACCCATCCTGATTGTTAGCTGAGCAAGGGGACTAAACAGGAATGGAAGGAATAGGGATGGAGGGCAGAGAAGGCATGGAAAGAATAGGGAAGCTGAAGGTTAAGAAGCCAGATTCTTGGGCGGCACCTGTGGCTCAATGGAGTAGGGCGTTGGCCCCATATGCCAGAGGTGGTAGGTTCAAACCCAGCCCCAGCCAAAAAAAAGAAGTCAGATTCTTGCCTTTCACAGCCCTGCCCTGGGATTGGAAGGTGACAGTGATGTACTGTCTGCCCCCCAAAAGGGTCCTCTGAGCTGTTCCCAATCTTCCGTCTTACTGTCCTTTTGACATACCAACGAGTTTCCTTCTCATCTTGAAATCTCAGAAATGTCCCCAATTACAGTTTCTGGTGCTGGGTTCAAGAACATTGATCTCCCTTTCTGGCCTTTCTTAATCTGTGCCGAATTGGCCGGTAAAGCCAATTTTAGTTTAATTTCAGCTCTCGTGCTCATTTGGCATTTCTTCTCTGTACATTTTAGGATACCATACTAAGAAGGCAGCTTTAAAACTGTTCGTCCAAAAATACGACCAGGGATCTAAGTTGGGTCTTGTGTACAACCTATCTTTCCTTAGGAAACATCACAGTGGGTTGTTAACCGGCCACATAGTCTATACTTGGATTTTGCAAGCCATTTTAAGGTTCTATGTATTAAAATATTCTATTTTTATTACTTTTTATTATTACTAAGAAGCTACCTGAGAGACTCTCTCCTTATAATAAATATTAGAAAGTAGTGTAAGTAATGTTAAAAGGGCATGCTCACTCAAAAATAGTTGGCCAGACATATGAGTCTGGCCCAGAAGCAGCCATGATCCCTCCCCATCTTCATGAGGATATATTCTTCTCCACAAAGCAAAGAAAGGCAACAGTTTTCCTCCCTGCTCCAATCTAACACTACAGGGAAAAAGGGTTTTCCAGTCACCTTTTGTTTAGAACCAAAAGGCTTCCTCTGCCTTCCTACTTCACCCCAAAGCCATAACCAAATGTCATATCTCACCATTCCACTTAGAGGACAGTCCATTTGCCACTAGAAAGGCCACAGCAGTGAGAGCAGGCAGCTGTTGCCATGGGCTGAAAGCTTGTGTCCCCCACCAAGTTTATATGCTGAAACTCTAACAGCCTCCAAAGTGATGGGAATACAGCAGGGTGGAGCCTCATGGTTGGGATTAGTTAGTTGTGTTGAAGAGGCCAAAGAGCTAGGTGGCTCTCTGCCTGGTGAGGGTGCATGAGAAGTCTGCACAAGGAAACCCTTCACCCAGAAGAGTTGGCCAGAGCCCAACCGTGCTGAGACCCTGATCTTGAACTTCCAGCCTCCAGAACTGTGAAGCATCAGTGTTCATGGTCTTTTGTTATAACAACCTGACTCACCAGTCCTTGGGTCAGGCAGCAACTTCTGTGCCAGGCAGTGGGTTGGGGGCCGTGGTGGGCCAAGAAGAAGAGCTGAGCCCACCACTGCAGCTCTGGGGAAGGGTGAGCCTGAGGTCTGCACCCCCACTGAGTGCCCCTTTCACCTGCTCCGGTGAAAGCCTTTCCTACTCACGTAGTGCATTATCCTTGGACCTGACCGAGCTTAGGTCCTGTCCACTCTTCTCCTGTTTCAGGGGCTGGTGGTGGGAGGGCCTCTCATCTGCCCTGGCACATCCAGCAACTTCCTCTTCTTATTCTTGAAATGGAAAATTCTTTGTGAACACACCTACTTCAGAGAGAAAAAAAGAGGTTATTAAATAGTTTATTGAGGGCCCATCCAAGGATCAGCTTTATTCAGAGCTTCTTTAGTGGACCAAATGCCAAGTGGAAGAATATGCAGAGCAGAGATGAGATTGGTAAGTTCATGAGTCTGCAGAGAGAAGCTGACTGGGCTGTTTAAACCCGTACGCTGAGCTGAGAAAGACCCGTGTCTTTGTCGGATCAGAAATCCTCAGCTCAAGCCACAGAAATCTGCTTTGGAGACTCAGTTCATTAGGGAGCAGAAGCCTGGGAGGAATGAGAGAGGAATTTCCTGGAAATTGTAGAATTAAACAATGATGGCGCTTTTATTGTGAGCAGATAATAGCTGATAATTCTACCTTAGACTAAAAAGTGGAAACACTGAATGTCACTGCTGAATATTTGTCAGATAAACCAAAGGGGAACAGAGAGGACTTGGGTAGAAATTCCAGGAATAAAACCAAAGAAACCTCCAGAAGGGATGAGTATGGCACAGACCTGGGCTACTAAAGCTACAAAGACAGAGGTCTCCTCGTTTAGCACCCATTTTAGAGCAGGTGACAGCAGTGTTTTCAGCACTGAGGTATCTAGCACTTTTCCTATGCTGAGTTCATGAACTTAACTGCAGAGCTCACATGGGAGAGGCTAGGAAACCAGAGCTCATACGTGAGAGGCTCAGGGAAACAAAATTCATTCTACTTGCAGGTTCTAGAAACAGGAGGCAAGGCGGGCCACACGGGGCCACTTGGAGAAGGCTCAGGGTGTTCAGAAGGTGGGTTGCAGACGGAAAAATGAGGCTGGGCATGATTTTCAGCTGCTCAAAGCTATAGGGGGTGGTTGCTAATTGCCTGACACCTGGTCTTAGGATGCTTAAGGCATTGCCTCTTGGGGTAGAAAGGGTCAGATGCAGAGGAGTGGCTCTGGACTGCTTAGTTTGAGCAACAAAGGCATGTTCCTCCTGCCTGAGCCTCTGCTGTCCCTAGGAATTGGCCAGGTCTGGGAAGGGCAGTCTTCCTTCAGCTGGGGAGATTTTTAAGATGTCACAACATAATATACAGAAAAAAAAAAATACACAGACAGAAGCAGAGTGTCCATAAAGTTCATGTGCAATTTAAAATAGCCACACAAACTTTCTGGACATCCTGTATAAACAGCACGGAGTCAAAGGATCTGGAAGAATAAAAATGAAACATTAACAATCTGAACTACACCCTTCCCACCTCCCTTGTGCAATTTCCCTCCACCCCCCGTCATCTGAAGATAACGTGGCTGCTTGGATGTGTGCTCTCCACACATTGTCTGTGTGTGGAGACATATGTGTGCAAACATGTTACACTCAACTTTAGGATTTTTTTTTAAATTAAAAACAAATTCATATTCTTTACATCTTTCTGCTACTTCTTTTTCACTTAGCTTTTTTTCATGGACAACCCTTCACATTGATACATGTAGATATAACTCTTTGCTTTCAATACACGCTTAATATTTTATAGGAGACATATCCTAACTTATTCAACCACTCTCTTTACAGACATAGGTAATTTTCAGGTTTGTTTTTAAAAAAAAAAACTACATATGTGGTTTAATAAGGATCCTTGTACACAAATCCTCGTGTTGCCATGCTTATGGGATTGTTGCTTCATACGTGTTAAGAGATGCACTAGCTGGTGATAGATTTCTATTTCCAAAATGTCTTAGCAGTTGACGTTGATATCAGCAACGTGTGGAAGTACCAATTTTATTAGTTTTGCCCTATCCTGATTGGTACCAGATGTTATGTTTTAATTTTCATAAATCTGAAGGGTGATAATGTATTCTTTTTCTCCAACCACTAATAACACGGAGCATCTCAGTCAAAAAGCTCTTTTCTTCCATCTCATGGGGCCTTGATGTACCACATTGCTCTCTTGTTCTCTTGTGAGGGTTTGTTTGCCCCGAGGAAGGTGGATGTGTTACCGGACACGGCACCCCATGGTGGATGCCAGCTTTTGCCCAATATGTCTGTTATTCTCCTGCCTCCCGGGAACAAGATGAAATAAAACCTGGCTATTTCCAAATTCATTTGATCGAGGCTGTGTCTAGGATATTTCAAAAATTCTGTTTGTTATTTTCTCGTCTTGGGAGATAATTGAAAGAAAACAGCTGCCAGCTTCTTCCTTCTGAATGTTGTTGTAACTTATTTTCTTTGAGGAATTAACATGACATGGAGTATGCATTGCTATTGACTACAATTCAGGTTACAGACCATCATTTTATGCGGTTTTTTAGACCTGATGACACCAGTGATTTGGGGTGGTGTTAAACCTTGTCTTGGTAAACAGATGGTACTAAGGACAATAAAACCGAGCCCCGGTTTCTCTGAGTGAATAAACGTATTAGGGCTAATCTCTTATTTCTGACATCATGGCTTTGGGGGTGGGGGATATGACAAGGTGACACTGCCCCTCTTTTAGTGACCAGGAACAGTGCCCAAGAGCAGCTTAAGGTGGAGGCAGGGGTGCTAGGGTGGTTGTGGTAGTCAGGGTTTCCCAGAGAACAACCCAACAGAATATCTATCTATCTATCATGTATCTATCACCTATCTATCTATCAAGTATCTATTATCTATCTATCATCTATCTATCTATCATGTATCTATCATCTATCATGTATCTGTCATCTGTCTATCTATATTATTAATATATATTATTAATCTACCATCTATCATATATCTATCTATCTGTCTATCATGTATCTGTCATCTGTCTATCTATATATTATTAATCTACCATCTACCTATCATATATGTATCTGTCTATCTAATCAATGAGGAGATTTGTATTAAGGACCCTGCTTACCACAACTTAAAGAAACTCATCTTCAAAGTTAGATGTAACCCCCAAAATAACAATTTACATATTTTTAGTAAAAATTTGCTCTTTTGAAAAACTGGCACTATTTTATTAACTTGGCCAGCCTAAAGAAGACAAATTTTATGTCAAGAAATTATTACTTTCTTTTCCTTTTGCATTCATACCTCTAAATTAGTTACCACGTATCTATTCATGTGAAGACATGGTGGATGCCTAAAAAAACTACTGGGGACAATTTAGGCTTCAAAATTGATTCTTTTGGTCAGTTTTATGATATATTGATCACATTTGCCATGTATTTATCAAATTTGTTGTTTATTTTATACTATTCAGAAACTATTATTGTTAGAAGGAGATATATCCTTTTTAATTATTCACTTAAAGAGAAAAAGAACCAATGAGGATGTTTTACTTTAAAATGTTAATTCACCAACAACGCCAGAGCCATAAAATCACGAAAATTACAATGAAAAAAATTATGATTTTCGTTGCTGTAGTCCTTTTATCATTTTATTTTATATTTGTCTCTGACCTACCCAATCTACTTTACAAGGCTTGAAAACTGACCATAAGAAGATTCTCGTTTTTTTTTTTCCAATTTAAATGTCTTTCTCTTTCTAAACTAAAATAGAATATGCCACTTTGCTAAGCAGATAAACTTTTTTCTTTACTGATGAGAAAGCAAGAAGTTCTAGCTTTTGAGAAGATAGAAGAGGTTGGATGTTAAAATCAAGAATTACAACCGTCCCAGTACTAAATCCTCAGTGTCACTAATGCCAAGACTCACGGCATTGATAACACTGTTAAAATTCCCATGTACTTGCCTATATAATAACACCCAGTATCAGATATGTGTGGCCCCCCGTGGGCCACTGTTTGCTACAATCCTCGGCAACTCCCAGAGCTAACTGAATTCGCTACGTGGTATACCAATATCCCTAGGAAGACAATAACCTGAGTTATAACAGAAAGAATACCTAAACAAGTAAAAAAGAAATCATTAATAACAATTTTGCAATATATACAGACGTGTGACTTTTTATATTCTTAATTATAATTAGAAATTTTCCATGTAGAAATACGACATATTTCTGAAGAATCATTTCTATGTATTTCGTATTTTGTGTTGCCATTCCTGAATTCTCTAATTGCTAATGGTATGCAATGGATATTGGTACTTAAAAAAGAAGAAGAAAATAATGTGAACATGAACAAAATAAAATAAAAGCCCCATGATTTTGTTTGGCTAAGAGACGGCTCTCGCAGAGCTGATCTATTGATTGGACGAGCTCATCTGTACATACAGAACTCCCGGCTGGGAAGAATGGGTGTTCCCACGGTTGAATATGGCCATGAATGTGCACCAGTTACTGGTGAATCAACTGCTGCAAGAAGAAAACTGGAGAATCCCAGTGTCCTAACACAGGAGATGTTTATTTATACTCATGTGAACACTGTAAGATTCCAGTGGAGTCAGAGAAGGCTGTGAGGGGAGGACTCTCGGGCATGATTTGCCTGGTAACAGAAACCATCACACAATATTTCCTAAACCATAGCTTAGTACATGAGTCATACAGGGCAGCTAACTGTTTACATAAGAACACTTGCCAGATACAAGGTCTCACAAACCCAGTCCAAAGCTACAAGGCTTAGCCTTAACCGCATTAAGATTACAAATCCCATTTAGCAACTACTTACACTCGCCAATCAAAACTCATCAGTTCTGGGGCGGGGGGCAGGGGGTGCCCAGTGGCTCACACCTGTAATCCCAGCACTCTGGAAGGCCCAGGTGGGTGGGATGCTTGAGCTCAGGAGGTAGAGACCAGCCCGAGCAAGAGCCAGACCCCATCTAAAAATAGGAAAACTAGCTAGGTGTTGTGGTGGGTGCCTGTAGTCCCAACTGCTCCAGAGGCTGAGGCAAGAGGATTGCTTGAGCCCAAGAGTTTGAGGTTGCTGTGAGCTGTGATGACGCCACAGCACTCTACCCAGCACAGCAGGGTGAGACTCCGCCTCAACAAAACAAAACGAAACAAAATAAAATAAAACAGAACAAAAACAAAAACTGGCCAGCTCTTGTAAGATTTCGGCAATGCCCACAGGTTCTTTTTCAAACCAATTCACATAACCTCCTCTTTGCCCAGAAAAAAACCCCAACCTTTTCCTTTGTTCTCTGGACATCCTGGAGGCCACCCTAGTCTGTGTGAGTGGTCCCAGGTTGCAATCCGACTTCCTGGGCATTAGGTCCAAGTAAAATGTTTTTACTTTGAGATTCATCTCTCTAATTATGTTAACGTTGATCAAATCCCATTGGGTTTGGGCTTTCCTAAAACTTTGCAGCTCAAAATCTTTCCCAGTTTTATTTTTTCCTATTTGAAGACTAGAAGGAGTCAGTGTCTCTGGCTTTGCAAAGCCTCACACTTCTAGAACTACAGTCCTCCCCTGAGGGGAATTGGTTCCCAAAGCCCTGTCAAATACCCAAATCTAGGAGTGCTCAAGTCCCTAATAAGAAATGACATAGTATTAATATTTGCACATAACCTACACACATTCTCCTATATACATTAAATTACCTATAGATGACCCAATATAATGTGACTGCTTGTAAGTCATCCTTGTGCTTTGTGGGTTTTATTTGTATTATTTTTTATTATTGTATTATTTCTTTTATTGTTAATTTTTTTCAGAAAAAAATTTTTTGTTTCAGGTTAATATGAGGGGACCTGTAATTAGGATACGTTATTTGTGTGTGTGAGACCAAGTCCAAAGTCTGGGGTGCAGATGAGTCCTTCACCCCGCAATGTACCATCTGCCCCTCCCTGTGTTGTACCGGACAGAAGGGAACTTACTGAGCTCCCCCCTTCTTGAATTTAATTGTGTGGGTTTTCTTCTGAATAGTTTTGATATGTGGTTAGTTAAGTCCTCCAACATGGAACCCATGGGTATGGGAATGGTGGGGACCAGATTTCCTTTTATTTCTGTTAGAAAACAGTCCGATTCACCTCTTTCTTCTGCTACCACAGGCTGTAGCAAACAACGCCACAACTCAGTCTTACTTTTCCACCTCTTTGCTTTGGTGGGCTGGCGGGCCGCCTGGTGGGTTGTCAGAGGCCACATCTGAACGTTCTCTGGGTCTCCAGTCTGCCAGCCTCTGTTCTCAGTGTCTTACCCTCCCACTCCCGGACTCCAACACAAGCTCTCAGGCTTTTGCAGGAGCCACTCTCCACTTCAAGGCACCGATTTCTGTTCTAATTGTGGAAAGCAACTGCCCCAAATCCTGCTTACTTACCAGAGGTCGATTTCTGGCTCACGTGGAATCCATGTAAGGATTAAGGAAAGAAGTTATGATTTAGGTTAGAGGGTGGAGTTGGGGGTCATTTAAAAAAAAAAGTAAGAAAGATTTTGAATCCTGCTCAGGGTGCTGGATTTCTGCAAAGAGCCTGCTGTGGCCCAAATTCAAGATTTCTTCCTTGCGATTCATATTTAATCAAAAGCTTCGGGGCTCTTGAATAAAATGCCAGAGCTCATAGAAATTGCTTCTAAATACAAGCTTTTGCTTTCCCAGCTTCCTCCCATTCTTTTGAATCATTAGGATAATGAGATTTCCTCACAAATATTGGGGGAAGAATCACTGGCTGGGAAGCAAATAATGAATACGATATGGCAACGTTAATTCAAAGGCGCTGACTTGAAACAAGGCAGAAACTGACTGGTTAGAGACCGTCATGGGTTCGTGGTCACGATTGATGTTGGGCTTTGGAGTCAGCTAGAGACGCTTTTGAATCTCAGCTGTTTACTAGACCTTCGGCTATGTTGCATTTTTAATCTTCTATTAATATTTATTAGTTGTCTACTCGTGGAGCAAAGGGGAGGAACAGAGTCATAAATTTCAGGGGCATATTCTGGTGTTTATGGAAAAAAGGTAGGCAGTGCTGTTAAGAAACCAGCGTCTGGGTGTGGGGCTTGCTCTCTGCTACCCAGGTATCATCCCAAATCTAAGCTTTTCCAGCAGACAAAGCAAGGATACAGATGTGTGTAGGTACATGAACACAGCTTTCTTTTGAAAAGCTGCTTGGGTCTTGCACACAATTTCAATGTTTTCACTGTCGTGCGCACGTGCACTCATTACAGCAGATTTCTGATTTGATTCAGTAGGCTTTTTTGCACAGTATTATATATAGCACATATTCAGATAGTAAGAGTTCAATTAGGAGAAATTAGGAGGGGTTGGGTACAGTGGCTCATGCCTTTAATCTTAGCACTCTGGGAGGCCGAGGTGGATAGATGGTTTGACTCAGAAGTTCGAGATGAGCCTGAGCAAAAGTGAAACCCCGTCTTTACTAAAAGTAGAAAAACTAGATGAGCATGGTGGCAGACACCTGTTCTCCCAGCTACTCAGGAGGCTGATGCAAGAGGATCACTTGAGATCAAGGGTTTGAGGTTGCTGTGAGACCAAGAGTTCGAGGTTGCTGTGAGCACTCTACCCAGGGTGACAGAGTGAGATTTTTTTGTCTAAAAAAAAAAAAGAAGAAATTAGGAGGTATCCAGTACATAGTAAGTATCAGACAAAGTTTTTTTCTTATAACTTATTATGAATATGGATGGTCTAGATTAGCTCTTTGCCTTTGTGTGTGCAAATAGTTGGATTTTTTTTTTTTTTTTGAGACAGAGCCTCAAGCTGTCTCTCTGGGTAGAGTGCCATGGCATCACAACTCATAGTAACCTCCAACTCCTGGGCCCAAGTGAGTCTCCTGCCTCAGCCTCCCAAGTAGTTGGGACCACAGGCGCCTGCCACAACGCCCAGCTATTTTTTGGTTGCAGCCATCATTGTTGTTTTGGCGGACCCGGGCTGGATTTGAATCCACCACCTTAGGTGTATGTGGCTGGCGCCTTAGCCACTTGAGCCACAGGCATTGAGCCAATAGTTGGATTAATTAAAAGAAGAGTTACAAGTCTCTGTTACAGGATGGCATCTGTATCCTGAGACTGAAGTTTTATACGTGAAGATGAGGAAGTATAGATATAAGTTAAATATGCTCAACCCCAGATACTGTCTTTTTGTTTTAAAATAAGTTCAGATTTCTGTGTGTAGGGTGACAGGGGGTTCAACTTGTTGAAGTGCCTGTCACTCCTAGAAGGAACATGAACCACCCAATCGATGGGCTGATTTCCTCTGGGATCATTCCTAGGTAAGGTGTTATCATACCTTTGCTAAATTTCTCTGAATAGAAAGTTAACTACTTCCAGGGAAAAGCATTATTTTATTATACTATTCATTAGAGCAATATCTATTGTTCCCTTAAAGGAAACTGATGCAAAGAGAGAATCACTTTCTACTTTCGTACTGTCAGAAATAATTTCCAAACTCATGTTCTTGATGAAGCTGACAAGGAAACAGCTCACAGATAGTAATTATTTTTGTAATCTACTCGTAAATCAATATGATGAATTTTTTCACTTTACAATGAGCATATAATGAGCAGTAAAGTTAATCACAACCTGGAGCCATGAAGAATTAATTTGGAATGCGTTGACAGCTATCATGTAGGCCATTATTGCTTTGTGAGAGACAGAACTTACTGATAATTCTATAACGCCGTGTCAATGAAAAGTACCACAAGCTGTATGGCCACAGTATTCTCATTACTTTTTATAAATAATTAAGTTGCATTTTCATATTTTAGCAAAATAATTTTTTTTTTTTTTGAGACAGAGCCTCAAGCTGTCCCCCTGGGTAGAGTGCCGTGACATTATAGCTCACAGCAACCTCCAACTCCTGGGCTCAAGCGAGTCTCCTGCCTCTGCCTCCCAAGTAGCTGGGATCACAGGCGCCCGCCACAATGCCCAGCTTTTTTTTTTTTTTTTTGGTTGCAGCCATCATTGTTGTTTGGCGGGTCCGGGCTGGGGATTTGAACCCGCCACCTTAGGTGTACGTGGCTGGCGCCTTAGCCGGTTGAGCTATAGGCACCGAGCCAGCAAAATAATTTTTATCATTGAGTGTTGGCATTAGAATTTAATGCCTACAATTGACTATGTTGGGTAGTTGCATTTTACCAAAAGGTTGTCTTGTGGCCAAAAAGAATTCATGGAGTTTCTCTAGTGCCCAACTTCTGATAGAGAATTTTTGTATCACCTCTGCAGGCCATGGAATTAAGTAATTTTAGAGTTTAAAAGTTACCTAAAAATGCTCTCATAGGGTTCTATGATTTTACAAATGAAGAAGTTCAAGCCCAGAATGGTGAAGTATCTAGTTCAGAATCATGGTTAGCGGAAGAACTAGGTCCAGAGTTCAGGTATTAGATGCCAGCCCCAAGTGTTTTATGTGTAATGGCCCCTCCTTAAAATGTCAGGGATGGGCGGCCCCTGTGGCTCAGTGAGTAGGGTGCTGGCCCCATATACCGAAGTTGGTAGGTTCAAACCCAGCCCCAGCCAAACAGCAAGAAAAACTAATAGTTGAGCATTGTGGTGGGCACCTGTAGTCCCAGCTACTGGGGAGGCTGAGGCAAGAGAATCACTTAAGCCCAGGAGTTGGAGGTTGCTGTGAGCTGTGACTCCACAGTGCTCTACTGAGGGTGACAAACTAAGACTATCTCTAAAAAAAAAAAAACGTCAGGGATGAATAAATGAAGTGTACAAAATCAAATTCATCTATCAGGTACCCCAGGTCAGGCCTGTTCAAGACATTATCCACTAAGCAAGAATTCAGCACAGATAATGCTTAAGGAGCTTCTGATAGAAATTTTCAAGGGAATAAGCAAAATAGATTGACTTGCCTTTGACAGCTCTCACTTTAATTTCTCTGAGATTAAGTGTGCGGTTATAGTTTTCATAGGAAAGCTATAACCCAATTTTAGCCCAAGAATACAGGGAAAGGGGAGAGGGGGAAGGGGGAGGATGTTTGGTGGGACCACACCTATGGTTCATCTTATAAGGGTACATGGGACTCTTTCTAAATGTAGAATATAAATGACTTAATACAATAACTAAGAGGATGACACGAAGGCTGTGTTAACCAGTTTGATGAAAGTGTTCCAAATCGTATATAAAAGCAGCACACTGTACCCCATGACTGCATTCATGTACACAGCTATGATTTAATAAAAAAAAAAATTAAAAAAAAATTTGCGGTCATTTCAACCTTCGTCATCACAGTAGAAATGTTTTTATGGGCACAGATCTTATTTTTCAAATAGCTTCATTTTGTAATTACATCATTCCACGACAGTACATTAGCTCTTAAAAAACCTATCACCATTTCATTCGATCTGCTCTTGTTTTTTATTTCATTGACTGGTTGGTTGGTTGTTGAGTTGTTTCGGTTGTGGTTTATTTATTCTCTTGTCTGTGGTCTAGTGCCACCTAGGATACGGAAAACTTGCTGATGATGTTAAATTTGCACATTTATATTTCTTTCTTTCTTTTTTTTTTTTAAATCAGTGATCCTCCTCCCTGGTGCTCATTACACCGCCGACCCAGAAAAATGCTCCTTTCGACATCAAGTGTATCCTCTTAGCATTTAGAATTAGTCTGGGCTTAGTTCCCAATAGACATTTTATTGTTGATGGTACAAAAGTGTGATAAAAATAACCAGTACTCAGGTTACTCAGGGGGCATTTTTATTGTGCAGAAATGAGCCTGGTTCTCAGGTCACAGATGAATCCCAAGGCCGGGTCAGCTCAAGAGGAGAAAAGCCAGAAAAGAATCTCCTGTTGCCTAGAGGTTGGTACTGTTAGCCCTTTTGCTTCTTTAATCCCCAGAACCTACTGTGTAGCTGAGAGCTGAGCTACATTCCAAACCTCTTTGCTACGAGTTTTCAGACTCACCACCATTCAGAGGAGTTTTTCAACGCAGCACAGAGATCTACAAAGCTCATGGGGGCCAGTGCCCTAGACCATCTTCCAGACAAGCCAGGGTCATTCCTCCCTCCCCTCCCTTAGATCGGAGGGGCTTCCCTGAGCTGGCGACATTGCTGAGGTCTTTGTGATGGTCATTTCAGACAAAAGAGAAAGTGAGTTTTCATCTGGTTGGTTTTTATTGCCAATGATTGTTAGTCTGACTTAGAAGAGGTATTGAATTTTTATTTTTTTATATTCTTTTATTTCAGACTATTAGGGGGCGCACACCTGCATGTTTGTACAGATGAGTGAAAGTTATGAGCGTGCCCTTGACCCAGATGGTGTGACCTGTACCCGGCAGCTGTGAATTTACCCACCGTCCCCTCATTCCTCCTGCCAGCTTGATTTTCATTAAGATTTATTTCCACAACTGTACTTAAGTGTTGGTCAGTTACTTCCAATTGGTTATTGAGTCCCTGTGTTTGTTTCTCTGTTCTTGGGAGGTTGCGCTTAAGAGAATGGTTTCCAGTGTCCTCCAGGTTGTCACAAAAAGTATTGAGTTTTTAAATCATACTATGATGACAATGAGGAACAAAAGACAGGGACATTCCTCAGCTCTATAATCAGCTGGTGGCAGGATTCTTCTTTTTACCACTCGGCTTTTGGTTTCATTTTCTCTACACTATGAAGCACATACTAATTGCTCAATAAATTGTTACTTATTAATTTGATTCAATTAAATGAATCATCCTGTTAGTGGACTTAGTCAACTAGGTCAAGTTGGGACCTAGGTCAGCTAGGACCTAGTTGACTAAGTCCACTAATAGGAACTACATCTCTGTCTGGGAGACGGATTGACGTAGAACATCTATTGCCACACCCAGGTCCCTCTTTTAAGCGGACACTATTTGTACCAGCACTAAATTGAACAGAAACACAGATCAATTAGTTAGAGGTTTGGAAAGGGGAGAACAGGCTCCAGCTGTCCTAATGAGGAAGGAGAGGCCTGAGCCCAGGTGCTAATGGTAGCAGTGACCCTGACCCTGTCTTAAACATTGGTCATAGCAATTCTCTGAAATCCCAAAGGTCCCTCCTCATCCACTGCTTCATTCTGTGGGAAGGTGTCTAGAGAGGGGTCCCTGGCAGTGATGACCGTCCCTCTAGTACAGGACTGGTGCTCACTGTCCACTGGCACTAGGACCTGGCACATGCAAGGAAGCTAGAGAGGAATCTTCATTAGAGCAGAGGAGCTGTCACAGTTGCGTTACCGGGCTTGTTGGTCATGAACAGAGGCCTGGCTTTGGAAGAAGGACTGAGCCCCTTGCTGGTGCAGCAGGAACATAGCCGGCCCTGTGATGTAATCTAGACTGCACCAAAACTGAAGAGCAGGGGCGGGAGGCTTCTGTGCAAAATGAGATTGTGCTAAGGAACACTGGGCCAGCACTTGCCCCCTGGAGGTGAGTGGCCAATGATAGGTGAGCCAAGGGCCTCGCTCTTGGGTCCACAAAACCCTGGGACTGCCGAGGCAATGATGCTGCTCCTGCCTCACCTGGTTCTCCCCCAGCTGTAGGGGACAGATGTGGCTCTGAGCTCTACAGCCTGTAGAGTTTCTCACCCCTGGGAGGTACATGGGTGTTACCATAGGTGCACCTGACTTGTGAGGAGTGAGGCACCAGGGAACAGTGTCTGCTTACTCAGTTGTACCTGTGTTCTCAATATCCTTTCCGCTTTTGCCAGCCCTCAAACCTGGACCAAAGTTGGAAGGTCTGGCTCAGCACACAGGAATCAGAGACCGAACGCAGGAAACTACTCGGTGTGTCAACAGCAGGGTTAGTTATGAATGTGTGGTTTTAGGAAAATGTGCCAGGGACACCTGATCCAGCCCAAAGTAGGGGATCAAAGGCTTCAACTCCTTCCCTGAATTGTAAAGAATAAAGTTATTCTCAAGAACGTCAGTGGGGAGGGATGCGCAGAATAAAGATATTCCAAGAAGAAGGACAGTGCAAGCAAGGGTATGGAGTTGGTGGACTAGCGGCTAGGTAGTGCCATCTTTATTTCCAAAGTTGGCAAATGCATCCTGAAACTGATGTTGAGATTCTAAAGATGGTGGTCTATTAATGCAATCAGTCATTCAACAAACATTTCTCCTTTCTTCATTACATGTAATATCAGATTCTTTTTTTTAATCATTTCTATCTTTTTTCTTTTAATTTCAGATTAATATGAGGTTATAAACCATTAAGTTACAATGCTTGTGTTTGTTAGGTAAGGTCCTTGCTGTAATTGTGCTCCTCCCCCAGCTCCTCCCCCATTTGTGCTCCTCCCCCAGCTCCTCCCCTAGCTCCTCCCCCAATTGTGCTCCTCCCCCAGTGTTTCGTTACCCTTACACTGTGCCCTTTAGGTGGGAGCACATCAATCCCCTTCCTCCTCCTCCCAGCTTGAATTAAATTGAGTTTTTCTCCTGTGTGGACATGTATTAATTAGTTCATCTACTGGCTTCATATTAATACAGAACACGTTGGATACTTGCCTTGCCAGTCTTGTGATACTTTGTCCAGGTTAATACAGAAAATACTATTCCATGGTATATCAACAAACATGTCTTGAATGCCCACAGTGCACGAGGTAAAAGAAGGCAATGCAAGATGAATACGTCTTATTCTCTGTCCCCAGAGAACTCAGAGCGTAGCTAGCCTTACTTGTAAAAAGGCAGGTGCCGGGACAGAAGCTGGAACAAAATGTTACAGGCACATGAAAATGGTGTGATTACTTGTTCTGAAGCAGGTTGGGAAGATTTCACAGGAGAAGAGATTCTGGAATTATTAAATGGAACAGGAAAGGGCCATTTGTTCCACCGCAGACGTGTTGCCAAGAATTTAAATATGTCCATACCTATTTCCGTTTGCCCTATTTGTGGGAATGCTTCAAATGCTGAGATGCTTATAAATTAGGTGTTAATGAATTAAGTGAAAACGATGCGGGAAGAGATGCAGATTTATTTTAGAATAGCACAGTGGAATTGAGCTCCTCACTAAAGTCAAGTTATGCAAATAAAACGAACTGCATTTATAATCGGAAGAGAATTTATCATTGTAAGAAGGGAACATTATTTAAATATGTTGAGTATGTTCTATCTGAATATTTATAATGCCACTAATTTTCTATTTAAGATGGTATATATTCCACATCATGCATTTCTAGCTCTTTTCCTCCAAATCATTTTGTCTTCAATATTAATGTTTTCCTTATCTTGTGCGTAAATACTGTGGATTTCTCATAGTACAGTCTCTTAAACTTGGTGGACTCTTCTCTGCTTCTCTTTTCTAGTCTTTAAAAAAATAATTTTGTTGGCTTGGCACCTGTAGATCAGTGAGTAGGGCGCCAGCCATATATACCAAGGCTGGCAGGTTCGAGCCTGGCCCAAGCCTGCTAAACAACAACCACAACTGCAACAAAAATATAGCCGGGTCTTGTGGCGGGTGCCCATTGTCCCGGCTACTTTGAAGGCTGAGGTAGGAGAATCACTTGAGCCCAAGAGTTTGAGGTTGCTATGAGCCATGACATCATCTATTCTATGGAAGGTGACAAAGTGAGACTCTGTCTCAATAAAAAAATTAAAATAAATAATAATTTTGTCGAGTTGTAATGTCCATATTTGCACAAATCTTAAATGCACTCTTTAATTTTTACAAATGTACATATTTATGTAACCACCATTCAGATCAAAATATAAGGCATTTCCAGAACCTTAGGAGACCCCTTCATGCCTTCTTTCAATTCATACTCAATTCTGTGGAGATGACCTCTGTTCTGATTTTGATCACTGCCAATTAGGTTTGCCTGTTTTTGAACTTTATTAATGCAAATAGAATCAGAAGGACATATACTCCTGGGGCCTGGCTGTTTTCCCTCCAGAGTATGTCTCTGAGATTGAGCCATGCTACGTATGCTACCGTTTGTTTTCCTGGATGTGTTCTTAGAGTTTACTTATGAATATAACAGAACTTACTTATTTCTAATGGTGGATGGATTTCCAGTCTTAGGCTATTATGAATAAATCTGATATATGAATTTGGTGAACATTATGCACTCATTTTTCTACAGTAAACAGGAGTGAAATTGCTGAGTCCTAGGATAGGTGTATTTGGGACCTTCCTAGGTACTGCTAAATAGTTTTCAATTTGTAGCCATTTAAATTCATACCAGCTGGGCACGAGAGACTTGGTACTGTCAGTGTTTTTTAAATTTTAGCCATTCTGGAGAGTGCATAAAATAGCTCATTGTGATTTTAATTTGCATTTCCCTGATGACTAATTATGTTAAGAACGTTTTCAAAAGCCTGTTGGCCACTTTGATATCCTCCAGTGAAGTGACTGGAACCTGCTAAAATCTTTTGCCAATTTTTAAAATGTAGGTTGTCCTTTCTTTTTCTTTCTTTCTTTCTTTTTTTTTTTTAGGTTGTCCCTCTCTTATTGAACTGTGGGATTTCTATTCCAAACATAAGTCCTTTGGCAGATTTCGGCATTGTGAATGTCTTTTTCTGGCCTTTAAAGTCTTTCTCTTTCAGTGGTATCTTTTTGTTGTTATTGTTGAAAATAAGTTCTTAACTTTAACGAAGTCCAGATGTATCAATTGTTTCTCTTATGGTTAGGGCATTCTGTATTCTTTGAAATCATTTTTTGCCTCCCTAATAGAAAAATTGTTGTGAATTGACAACAAAGTTTTAGCACTTCTCATAAAACTCCCAAGCCTCCATACATAGGAATCCCCTTATATGCCTACCTCAAGAGCCATGGCTCTAGCACTTGGTCATAGGACACCTGTAAATAGGTAAATAATGCCCCCAAACACTCCCAAGTCTCAACATGGGATAATTTAATATTCATTTATTTGTCTGCTTATTTGTTTTTATAGAGATACAGTCTTGCTATGTTGCCCAGACTGGTATTGAACTCTTGGCCTCAAGAGATCCTTCCACCTCAGCCTCTTACAGTTCCAGTAGTAGAGGTGTGAGCTACTGTGGCTGGTCTCATAGAGGACTGAATTTTAAACCCAATGGGCAAGGAGTTTTAACTTTAGAGGAAAAGTTATGCAGTAATATCCAGAAATATGCCAATAATATGAAAAAATTCTGAGTGTGAGACGAGAAATCAACTCATTTAAAAGCTTTGGATCAAAGTACTGCTCCAACTTTTGCCTTTACGTTGCAGTCGAGACCACGGACCTTTTCCCTGGATACACTTTTCATCATTATCCCAACACACACACGGGCACACACACAAGATACTAGTCCAAAGGGAAGGACTCACACAACTAAAACTCATTCAAACTTGACAAACGTTTATAATGACCGAAATATTAAATCTGTCTTAAATGGTCAATTATCCATTCATTTTTTAAAATTTCAGACTAATATGAGGGTACAATCAGGTTGCATCATTTGTGTTTATTAAGTAGAGCTGTAGTCGTGGCCCTTACCCAAGAGGCGTGCAGTGTACCCCTACACTGTGCCTGTTAGGTCAGAGCACTCCAATCCCCCTTCTCCTCCCACATATGTTCATTTTTCAAAATCCAGAAATACATGGAGAGTCATTATTTTTAACAAAGTCATATGCTTATATTTTCATATTCTCACTAACAACATTATGTGTGTGCACATAAATATAACAGATTTCAAATGATTGGGCATATTGAAATGTAATTACCAAACATAACTTTTCTAAATTTTAAGACCTGAAAAGTTTATAACATTAGGGTATTAGGGAATAGTATACTTTGATTTAGGCACACCTTCAAATTCAAATTAGCCTTCATATACAGATTCTCTGAATATATGTGAATTACTCCATAATCCTGTAAAAAAAAAAAATCTCTCTTCAACGAAATTCTAACTAGAAATTAAGAGACACGTGTTAAACAAGAATTTATATGCTTCACTTGAGTCAGAGAAAATCAGTGAAAATCAGCTGACACTGTATTTAAAATGTGATGGAGCCCTGATTAAGCATTATAGAGTGATCCACGTAACCAAAAATATTTGTACCCCCATTATACTTTGAATTAAAAAAAAAAAACTTGGCTGAGGACTTCCCTTCAATGTCCAGATTAAGATAATTTGTAATAATGAGACCCTGTGTTTTTCGATTATGGTCCTTTCCCAATTTTCCATGATTATTCTGAGGGGAAAAACAAGATCCAGTTCAAGAATAGTATCTTGGCCAGGAGTGGTGACTCTCCTTTAATCCTAGCACAATGGGAGGTCAAGGCAGAGGATCCCTTGAGCTCAAGAGTGCAAGACCAGCCTAAGCAAGAGTAATAACCCCGTCTCTACAAAAAACAGGAAAGAATTAGCCAGATTTGGTAGCCAGTGCCTGTAGTCCCAGCTGCTTGGGAGGCTGAGGCAGGAGGATCCCTTGAGCTCAGGAGTTTGAGGCTGCCATGAGCTATGATGAAGCCACTGGGCTCTTGTCCTGGTGACAGAGCAAGACTCTGTCTCAAACACAAACAAACAAACAAACAAACAAAACCAGGATAGTAATATCTTCATCTTTCTTCATTTGTTCATTAATTTCCTAATGCCTTGTTTATAAAAATTTTCGTTCATGTATGAATAATAAGTGCAGTAAAGGATTACAGGATTACATATGCATCGAAAGAAGGGAGCAAGGGGCTGCTCCCCTTGGGGAGGTTTTCCAGAGCCTTCCAGCCACTTCTGAAAGGCGAGCAGGCTTGGCACTTCTCCTCCACACCTGCTCTTCCTTTATGTTCTCTTCCCGTTCTCTTCACTTTTGTTCTATTTTGCAAAAATGTTTTTTTCGATGTTCCCTCTCTCACGCCATGGAACCAGTCTACTTTAATTACTTTTGCAGCTGTGAGGATGTGGACGTGGGACACAGCGATCTGGAAATCTCAGTGATCTTGGTCTTGCAGAATCCATGTCTGCCTCTGAGCTCAGGGTCCACAGATCACTCATGAATAGCAAAGTGAAAGAGAAGACTGCTTAGGGTGGGTGCTGTAAGATGCGTGTAGCCTGTGTTTAGAGGAAATCTCTGGACTTGGGTGGCAAAGGTACAGAGGATGTAATCCTCTTTTGGTTTAGCTTTAGACTCTTAACAAAGGTTGGATTTACAGTCATCCATTGTGTTGGACCATTCTTCCCTGTTCTTAAGTATTAGTACATTTCATTCCATTCTACTTGTAACAGAACTGAAATTCAAACAGCCAGGGGCATCATGATGCTGTATCTCTAACAATTAGATCTTCCCGGACACTTAAGTGCAGCAATTAAAATAGACCTGAAGGGAAGCACAGGTGAGTTATTCTTCCTCCATCCCTAAGGATACTCTGGTTTCCAAGGAGGACCGGGTCTCAACTAGAGTTGTTTTCTGTTTTTTCCATTAGAATTTTCTTGGTACCTTTCAGCTGCTAGTTGAATAACATCCTCACCGAGGCAATTCTGATAGCTAATTTATATCTATTTACAAAAGAAAAATGAAAAAACACAGAGAGGACAATCTGAGCCAAACATATTATGCATTATTCATTTGACAAAAACCTCTTAATTATTTCTAGCATAATGTGCTAGACTTGTCAATCCCGCCAAGTTATTTTTTGTTTTCGCGATTCTTTCCCAAAAGGTTATGCTTATTTCTTTTTCACATTGTAGCACAAACATGTCCTACTTTAAGATTATTTCTCAGTGATTTTAAATTTGGAAGCTCTTTTGATTAAAGGGGACGTAATTTAGGACTCTGTAAAGGTTTGATTCTCTCAGTGGGATGGAAAAAGGTAGGAAGTGGAAGAGAGGGAGGGTGAGTGTGTGTGCACCCGTGTATGTGTGTATTATTTTGAGAGATGGGGATAAAAGAGATGTTTTCAAGAAAATAATAGTCCTTTCTCTGGCATGCATTGAAAAAGTACAAATCTTCCAATGCTATAGTGTTACCTGAGTCTGGGGTGATAAGCCATTAGACATACGGGTGGATAAAATCCCTGATCATTTCCTTGTATGAAGTGATGCAGTAGAACCTCCATAGTTGATCACCCCCCTACACGACCACCTCCTTGCATTGACCTAATTTTCATAGACTGGACATCAGTACAGCCGGCCTACTTCCTTATGTTGACCATCTCCATAGGTTGACCAGTTTGTTACAGTCTCCTGGATGGTCAACTTATAGAGGTTCTACTAAATAAGCTCACGTGGAAACTTTATAGTCTTGTCATAATTACCTTGTTCAAAACGTGTCTTTACCAACCTTCACTCTATTGTCCTAACTTTTGGTGATGTCTTCTAAAAGTCCTGAATTAATATTCCAGTTCGGTCAACATTGTTACCAGCTGATATCTTGATGCTTCGGTAGCTAATTACAGGGAAGACTCAGGTACCCAATGTGGGTAGAAAAGGTAAGACTCATCTTTAACTGAGCTTATTACTCATTTGGGTGTGCAGTTTCTGACATTTGCTCTGACTCACTATGACTCTAAAGCTATTACAGGAGCCATCAGGAAAGACAGCTTTTCCTATATGTAGGTGAAGTAGAGAACCACCTATTCATGAATTTAAAGCTCAAAAAGCTCCCTTCTTTTAAACAAATTTTGTATTGTTTGAACTTATATACTTTTTTATTAATTTCAAATTAATATGAGGGTATAGATGATTAGGTTATATTTTTTTGCATTCCTAAGGCAAAGTTCAAGCTGTAGTTGAGCCCTGCATCCAGGGGGTGTGCTGTATACCCTTACAATGTGCACATTTCATGAGGGTTTACCAAGCCCCGTCTCTTCTTCTCTCTCCCCTTGAATATACTGTGTTTTTCTCTCACGTGGGTGTGTATTTGTTCATCTACTGGTTTCATATTAGTATTGAGTACATTGGACACTTGGTTTTCCATTCTTGGGATACTTTACTAAGAAGAATGTGCTTCAACTCCAGGTGAGTACCAAAGACGTAAACTCTCCATCTTTTTATGGCTAAATAGTATTCTGTGGTATACATATTCTGCAGTTTATTAATCCGTTCATGGGTTGATGGGCACTTGGGTTGCTTCCGTGTCTTGGCAATTGGGACTTGAGCTACATTAAACATTCTAGTGCATATGTCTTTGTAATAAAATGATGTTTTTCCTCTGGGTAGATACATGGTAATGGGATGGCAGGATGAAAGGGAAGGTCTACTCTTAGCTCTTTGAGGGTTCTCTATACTTCCTAGACTTTTATGCGACCAGTACTTTCTATGTTTCCCAGCAACACAGGAACTGTTCAGTTAATGTTTGTTAGATTGAACCGAACGTAATTAGGATTATACTCTGACTTCCTCTTCTTTCTGTTCCAGACCCCACAGATTTAGGCCCAAAGACTTTGACCCTACAGGCTCTGTCCTGCCTCATCTTTAGAGCCCCATTAAATGCAGGATCACACTTCAAACTCTTATAGGTCCCTGAATCACCCACTAAGGCCAGAGAAGCCTTATCCTATATCATAAGCAATTTGGCAGTGGCCTTTTCACCTGCTGCGGTCTCGTACCCTCCACGCTTCCCAGACCTTCTTTCTCTCTCTGTCCCCACCCGTTGCTTCTGCAGCACTGTGATGCTGGAGCCGATGTGACTGCTAGTTTTGCCACTGTTTGAAACTCTGTATCTTCTCCCAGAAGTCTGGATTCCCTGGATTCTCAAGACACTTAGATACAATTGGCCACGTTGGGCTGAGGACCACAGTTTGTACAGCTGTCCTTTCTCTCCTTGCTCCTCTCTTCCCTTCATCCCACCTCTTCTCCCCGCTCCCAAAATTCTGATTCTGGAAGTATCAGAATCCAGACATTCTCAGCTGCACTCATTCAAACAATAGCCAATGAGTACTTGTTCTGGGCTGGATCTTGGCTTTCCAGTGGG
The DNA here is from genome assembly GCA_963575145.1 of Galago senegalensis. Taxonomy (NCBI): domain Eukaryota; kingdom Metazoa; phylum Chordata; class Mammalia; order Primates; family Galagidae; genus Galago; species Galago senegalensis. The sequence goes on along the minus strand of CAUYTI010137947.1, from coordinate 3,562 downwards.
GAAGAAACAGCGGATAAGGCAGTTGGGGATTCCCGTCTCCATCCATCTTCAGGACAACTTCCAGTTGAGAAGGATGCTCAGCGGGCCAGTGTGGGACAGGAAATTTTGTCTTATTTCCCTCCTCCCATGCAGAACTCAGAGTTTTGAAATGGTGGCCCACACTTGCTGCCCCCTTTTCCTGACTTTTCAGTCACCTCTTAACCCGCTACCATCCAGCCCTTCTACGGACATTTTTCTTTCCAGAGCCATCTATGTTGCCCAGTCCATTAGGCAGCTTGCAGATCTTTGTGACTTGACCTCTTTAGGACCTGACCTACCATGTGGTAAGGTTGAACATGTCTTTAGATACTGTTGAGGCATTTAGGCAAAACCCTCTCCCAGTTGCTTTCCTGAGCTCTCCAGCAACCCCCTTTCAGCTTTCGTCAAAGACCCTAGTTACTCTCTTAAAGGTTTCTGTTCCCTGGGGTTCATCGATCTTTTTCCTTCTTGCCCTGTGCCCTCTCCCCTGACAGTTCTCTGTTTCCATGACTGGTGAAGCACAACTTCAGGGAGCACTGTTCCTGCATTGTTACAATCCTTGCCTTGAACTTCCTCTAACACTTCATGGTCTTCCTACCTCAGTTTGGGACTTTCGCAAACCTGGACTGTTCTGTGTGTTCAGTGCTCCATGTTTCTTGGTGGTGATGAATTTGTCACCACTGACCTCTTCATCTGGGAAACACTCCTCTTTTGATCTCTGTGATAAGACATTCTCCTGATTTCCTTCTCACCTCCCCAGCAGAGCTTCTCAATCCCCTTCTCTAATCATTCTTTGGCCCAATGTGAAAGCTCTTCCCTTCTTTTCACCACTCCTGCAACACTCACTGGGAAACAAACACTCTTCTCTTGACTCCTTGTTACATACTCTATTTAAAAAAAAAAATCTAACCCTGAGCTGGGTGCAGTGGCTTAGGCCTATAACCTAGCACTCTGGGAGACTGAGGTGGGTGGATTGCCTGAGCTCATGGGTCTGAGACCAGCCTGAGCAAGAGCAAGACCCCACATCTACCCGCTGTGGTGGGTACCTGTAGTCCCAGCTACTCAGGAGGCTGAGGCAAGAGAATCACTTGAGCCCAGGAGTTTGAGGTGGCTGTGAGCTATGACATCCCAGCACACTACTGAGGGCGACATAGTGAGACTCTATCTCAACAACAACAAAAAAATCTAATCCCAGGAATATTTTTAGCTTCTACAATTTTCCTCTGTAGCAGCAACTCTCATAAGATTTTAAACTATGCACATACAGCACCTAAAAATATTTTTAATGAGGAGAAAGTGATAATATTATGATCTTGACCTTAAGATGCTCTGAATATTTTTATCCCAATGTGTGATTCATTCTGGATGGCTAAAAGGATCTCTCTTTTGTACTTCCTTTTAGAGTAGAATTTAATTGCTGACTTTCTAAATGAATGGTGTGGAGAAGGGATTGCCACTCTACACGGTGACAGATCTTACCATGGCAACTCTCCCAAGAGGGAACCGATGGCTGAGCAAACACAAAGTTCACGCAGAAGCGCCATCACCCCCAGGCTGTTCTTTTAGGTGCTGTAAGTTACTTGAGGTATCAGAGGGAGGATAATAAATCAAATATTGTATTAGTTCAGAAAGGCTCACACAGAAAATATGTATTTATCACTACGATTTGTTCTTCAGTTGTCACACAGTTTAGCCCAATCCCATTGTTTTCCTGTCTGTGGCACTGGGGTGGAAATCTGCGACGGACGCCACTTCAAGTCACCTCTAAATATGGCCAGCGCAGACCGATCAGACGCTAAAAAGGTCACACCCTGTCTTCAAGATTTCCCCGCACATCAGACAAGGTATATAAATTGAGGGGTCCAGTGCAAAATAAAAATGTGGAACCATTTGCTGAAAAATAATGAAGAATTTCAAGACAGTGACAGCACAGCTGTAAACCAGCCAACTGCATGTAGTCCAGCCCATTCAGGCGGCTCCTCCACTCCCATATACCCCACTCCGTCCTGGAGGCTGACGTTTTCGTCTTCCCTGGTCATCTGAAAGAGTGTGAAAGTGGCTAGTGCCTTCCCTGTGGGGCGGAGTCTGCAGGGTCAAACAAAAGGAAAAGCCCCACTCCATTGGCAGATCTGGCTGATGAAAGTAAACCCCATTTCTGAGTACTGAATACACAGAGTTCTTAGCCTAAGTCAGAAAACATTTTAGTTAAAGGCGCTGTGCCCTGATAAGGATTAGACCCAATAGCCTCTTAGTGCGATTCCAGTTTTTAAATTTTTAGGAACTGTAAAAATTTATTTCACAAACATATCATAAACGAACACTAGCCTCTATTGTTTCAATAAAAGAAGCATATCTATGGTTTATAGCAAGCATTGTCTTGTTTCCTTCAAGTATATTAACATTTATAAGAATAATTTAGAATTCTTTAAAATATTTAAGAACCAAGACAGTTTATCGCAGCTTAATTTACGATTGCCAAAATGTGGAAACAACCTAAATGCCCACCAACCCAGGAATGGATTAACAAGCTGTAGTATATATATACCATGGAATACTATTCAGCCACTAAAACGATGGGGACTTTACATCCTTTGTATTAACCTGGATGGAGGTAGAACACATTCTTCTTAGTAAAGCATCACAAGAATGGAGAGGCAAGAATCCAACGTACTCAATACTAACACAAAGGCAGTAGATACAACTAATACAAAGGGGTAGTAGGTGAATGAGGGATCATGGAGAGGGGAGAAGGGAGGGAAATGGGGGGTCACGGGGTATGGTACACCTCTTGGGGGCAGCACGCAAATATAAGAGGGACTTTATCTAACAAATGCAATCAGTGGAACCTAATTCTTTGTACCCTCAATGGATCCCAAACAATAACAAATAAGACAAAAATAAATAAATTAATTAAACATATGAGAACCAGTCCTATCAGAATACTGTGGTAGGAATACATGGAAAACTGTCACACTGGAAGGATTTATTTCTCTCATGAGTGTAACTAAGTATTTCCCCCCAATATGCCCCGTGCAGATTGCTAATTTTGCACAATGAAAGGACTCCATCCTCAAATAAGACTGCAAAGTGTTACTTTAGAAATCTACAGAAAAGTTTCCAAGACACCATACAGTTAAAAAAGGGGGAAAAAACCCATAAAGAACATCTATAGCCCATTTATTTTTGTATAATCCAGTTCAGCCCAAATGTATTTAATGACCGGAAGCTTTCTTTGAAATAACTATGACAACCCACCCAAACCGATATGGACCCAGTGCCCTTTGAGAAGTGGTGATGTAATGACTCCATGGAGATCCTAGGGCGGGAATTAGTATTCTTGAGCACCTTCTAGCCTCTATGTAATTGGCATCACTTAACTTGATTTTTTTTTTTTTTTGAGACGGAGCCTCAAGCTATCCCCCTGGGTAGAGTGCCATGGCATCAAGCTCACAGCAACCTCCAACTCCTGGGCTCAAGCGAGTTTCCTGCCTCAGCCTCCCAAGTAGCTGGGACCACAGGCGCCCGCCACAACGCCTGGTCATTT
>CAUYTI010137945.1:0-38265 GCA_963575145.1 Galago senegalensis | reverse complement strand
GGCTGGTGGCCAGGAGCTGGTTGAGGGTGGACCTTCCATGTAACTTAGGGCACCAGCCACCAGAACTGAATAAAGAGTATGTCATATCTGTCCTCCATAATGAAGTTTTCTTTCCTTACTTTTCTTTTTTTTTTTTTTTTTGAGACAGGAGCCTCAAGCTGTCCCCCTGGGTAGAGTGCCATGGTATCTCAGCTCACAGCAACCTCCCACTCCTGGGCTCAAGCGAGTCTCCTGCCTCAGCCTCCCAAGTAGCTGGGACTATAGGCGCCCGCCACAATGCCCGGCTATTTTTTGGTTGCAGTCATCATTGTTGTTTGGCGGGCCCAGGCCAGATTCTAACCCACCACCTTGGGTGTACATGGCTGGCGCCTTAGCCACTTGAGCCACAAGCGCCGAGCCCATGATGAAGTTTTCTTTCCACCTATCTGAAGGGAACCATTTGTACAACACTAGGCCAATATCTAGAAAAGTTTTTCCTACTTTTCCTATAGAATTCTTATGATTTCATGCCTTAGGTTTAAGTCATTTATCCATCTTGATCTAATTTTTGTAAGTGGTAAATGTTTGGGGTCCTGTTTCATTCTTCTACATGTGGATATCCAATTTTTCCAGCACCATTTATCAAATAGGGATTATTTCCTCAGTGTACCTTTTTGTTGGCTTTGTTGGAGATCAGTTGGTTGTAGATAGGCGTTTTTATATCTGGGTTATTTGGCCTAAACCACTGGTCTATGTCTTTATTTTTGTCCCAATACCATGCTGTTTTGGTTACTATAGGCTTGAAGTATAGTTTGAAGTTTGGTAAGTAATGTCACCATATTTGTTTTTTTCCATTAAGATTGTTTTGACTATTCAGACTCCTTTCCTTTTCCAAATGAAACATAGAATTACTTTTTATAGATCTGTGAAGTATGACATTGGTAATTTGATTGGGATGGCAATGAACTTGTAAATTGCTTTGGGTAGTGTGGACATCTTAACAGTGATTCTACCTACCCATGAGCATAAAATATTTTTCTGTTTGTTTGCATCTTCTTTAATTGCTCTCTTTGGTGTGTCATAGTTCTCCTTACAGACATCTTTCACATCCTTGGTTAAGAATATTCCTAGATATTTTATTTCCTTTGTAGCTATTGTGAATAATATTGATTTGACTCTTGGTTTGACTATTATTGGTATATGAAAATTCTGCTGATTGATTTTGTTTCCTGAGACTTCACTAAATTTATCTGCCATTTCCAGAAGACTCTTGGTAGACTCTCTAGGTTTTTCTAGACACAAGGTTATATCAGCAATGAAGAGTGATCGTTTGACCTTCTATTTCATGATGTGGTACTCGTTATTTTTTTCTCTTGCTTGGTTGCTCTGACTTGGATTTCCAGCACTATGTTGAATGGAAGTGCCAACAGTGGGCATCCTCATATTGTTCTGATGCTTAAGAGAATGCCTTCAACTCTTCCCTGTTCAGTATGATATTGTCTGTGGATTTGTCATGCATGCCTTTTGTAATTCTGAGATTTGTTCTTTCTGTTCCTAGTTCACTGAAGATTTTTATCATGAAATGGTGTGGGATTTTTGTCAAATGCTTTTTCTGCATTTATTGAGATGATCATATGCTCTTTGTTTTTACTTCTATTTATATGGTGAATTACATTTGTTGAGTTACATATGTCTAACCATCTTTGCTTCAGTGGGATGAAGTCCATTTGATCCTGGTGGATTATTTTGGGGGATGTACTACTAAATTCATATAGTTAGTATTTTATTGAGGATTTTTTGCATTTATATTCGTTCTATATTACAGACCAATATTGGCCTGTAATTTTTGTTTTTAGCTCTGTACTTTCCTGGCTTTGGCATGAAAGTGCTACTAGCTTCATTTAATGAGTTGGACAGAATTTCCCCCTTCTCAATATTATGAAATAGTTTCTGTATTAGTAGTTTACCATGTCTTCTTTGTAGGTCTGATGGAATTTTTTGAATTTATCTGGTGCATAGTTTTTCCTCCCATTAGGAGGTTTTCTAATATTGTTTTGGTCTCACTCTTGTTATTGGTCTGTTCAAGAGTTCTTTTTTTTTTTTTTTTTTTACTGGTTGAGTTTTGGGAGGCCACATGTTTCCAGGAACTCAACACTGGCTGTCAGAGTTGACTTTCCAGGAACACCTGACTTTCCAGGAACTCAACACCTGACTGTCTGTGAATACTAGGTAAATGTCTATGAACATAAACTAGGGAATGTAGAGAAAACATTTGCACAACACTAGGCCAATATCTAAAAAACATTCTCTACATTCCCTAGTTTATGTTCATAGACATTTACCTAGTATTCATGGATGATGTTTGGTATTTCTGCAATATGAATTACAATGTCACCTGTTTCATTTCTCATTGAACTTATTTGGGTTCTTCCTTTTCTCATCTTGGTTAATCTAGCAATAGATCTGTCAATTTTTTAATTTGTCTTTTCAAAGGATCAATTTTTTATTTTGTTAATCTTTTGAATTATTTTTGTTGTTGTTTGTGTTGTTATTTGTTTGTTTTCCAGTTCATTTAGCTCTGTTCTGACCTTTATTATTTCTTTTCATTTGCTTGGTTTGGGTTTGATTTGTTCTTCCCTTTCTGGTTCCGAGAGGTGTGACATTAGGTTGTTAATTTGTGATCTGTCTTTTTTATTTAGGCACCTAAGGCTATGAATTTTCCCCTGAAGAATGCTTTTGCTCTGTCTCATAGATTTTTGATGGCTTGTGTCCCCTTTGACATCTAGTTCAAAGAATTTCTGATTTCCATCTTAATTTAATTCTTAATACAATCATTATCCCACAGGAGCTCATTCAATTTCCATGACTTTGTATTGGTTTGAGTGTTTCTCTTGTGATTGGTTCTGGTTTTAATCCACTGTGTTTAAGAAGTTACATGGTATGCTTTCTCTCTCTCTCTTTTTTTTAATTTGATGAAATCTGTTCTGTGCCCTAGGATATGATCAATCTTGGATAATGTTTCATATGCTACTGAGAAGAATGCATACTCTGTTGTTTTAGGGTGGAATTTTCTGTTGGGTTCATTTGAATTGGAGTTTGTTTTATTTCTACTTTGATGATTTGTAGAGCTCTGACAGCCAGGTGTTGAGTTCCCTGGCAATTATAATGGTGTCATTTGTTTTTTGCTTAGCTCTAATAAAATTTGTTTTATATGTGTAAGTACTCCTGCATTGAGTGCATAAATATTTTGGACTGTTAAGTCTTTTTATTTAATATAATAACCCTCTTTCTCTCTTTTTACTTTCATTGGTATAAAGTAAATTTTATTTGTTATGCATGCTATGATTTAGGTTCATTTCCTAGAGATAGCAGATACTTGGATAGTTTTCTTTTTATGCCTTCAACAAGCATTTGCCTTTTGAGAGGACCATTCAGTCCATTAATATTAATTCATAACATTGATATATGGGATGTTGGCCTGCTTGTCCTCTTGAATAGACCCCTATTGGTTTGTTTTACCTCTTTTTTCCATTATTTTATAAGAATTCTGAGAGGTTTGGAGGGGTGTGGTTAGGTGATTTTACACTGGTGAGTATTTATTGTGCCTATCTATGTATAGTGCTTTCCTGAGTATTTTGTGCTGGGCAGCTCTGGTTATGACAATTTTTCCCAGTGTCTTCTTGTCTGGAAAAGACTTAATTTCTCCTTCAAACTTGAAAATCGGTATTGAAAGATACAAAATTCTAGGAAGGCATGTGCATGTGCCCTTTTCCAATCAGACACTGGAGGGAACTATTTAAGTTGATTAAAGATGGGGCCCCAAATCCCTTCTGACTTGTAAGGTTACAACTGAGAAGTCTGCAGATAGGCCTGATGGGTTTTCCTTTGTAGGTTATTTGATACTTCAGCTTGCTGTTTGAAGAAATTTTCCTTCATTTGACTTTGGCCAGGATGATTACTTTTTGTCTTGGGAATATTCTATTTCTTATGAATCTTCCTGGTGCTCCATGTTCATCTTGTACTGGTGATACCAGGGAAGTTTTCAAATAAGTTTCTATGCTTTTAGATCTTTCCTTTTCTCCTCCAGGAATATTGATAATTTAAATGTTTTTACTTCACATAGTCTCATATCTCTGTCACTGATTACTTAGACTTTTTTTTACTCTTCTCTCCTTTTGAGAATGGCTGGATTATATCCAGAACCTTGTCTTTAAGCTCTGAGATTCTTTCTTCTACTTGGTTTAGGCTTTTGATTCAGCTTGCTGCTGTGTTTTGAAATTTCTTAAGTGACTCTTTCATTTCTTTAAGTTCTACTGTGTTATAATTATATATTTTTTATGATGTCTAACATGCTAATGATTTTTTAATTTTTTAAATGTTTTCCCGAAATATGTTTTTGGCTTCACTTTGTAGGTTTTTAACTTTCCATTCAATTCCATTTATTTTATTTGCCATTCATATTCTGAATTCCATTACTATTATTTCAACAATTTCCTTGTAGGTAGAGTCCACTACTATAGCTCCATTGTGTTTTCTTTGGGGTGTTGAAATGTTTCATTTTTTTATGTTGCCAAAGTTCTTTTGCTGGTTTCTTTCCTTTTTTCTTTCTTTTCTCTTTTCTTTCTTTTTTTTCTTTTCTTTTTTCTTTATTTATTTGTGTGTGTGAATGTGTGTGTGTGTGTGTGTGCAGTTTTTGGCTGAGGCCTTGTTTGAACTCGCCACTTCCCCTATATGGGGCCAGCACCCTACTCCTTTGAGCCAAAGGCGCCACCTGCTGATTTCTTTTCATCTGGCTCCTCTTCTCAGTTTGGCTTAATGGGGTTACAAGAGGCCTGTTTCCCTTTACTAAGGACACTCTAAAACTGATTCCAAGAATGACTATTTAGGGCAGTGGGTCCTGAGGAAAATAGTGGACCTTAGGGAGGTTCTGCCAGCCTAATAGTAGTGGTATAGACTCAGTAGTGAGATATTTTGATCCAGGCATAACTGCGAAGTCTCAGAGGTAGAGTTGCAGGCCCAGCAAGAACTCTGGAGCTTCAGGGGCAGAGCCTTGAACTTGGGCACAGAGAGCTTCAGAGCTGGGTTTAGAAGCAAAAGCCTCCTACACTGGAGGGTGCTATTTTACCATTGTGTGGACAGTTGATGCCCAATTGCTCAGACAGGGGATTGAATCAGTGGGCTTGGTGCTACATAGGTAGGCTGGAGCTCCTGGTCAGCCATGGGTTTTACCTGCTTATCTAGTGTCACTGAGGCAGTTGCCATAGGTTTCTCAAGTTGTGCCTGTAGTGTCTGAAGTTCCTGCTCTGTTCAGCTTCCCATGCTCGGAAGAACTTGTGTATGGCTCCCACCACAGGTCATGATTTAAGGAAGCATCTGTTCCCTCTCTGAGCAGGAGGGAAATGCAAAGGCTACTTCTGGAAGGCTGGGCCCCAAGTAGACCTGGCTTTGTGAACCAGAACAATCAAGATGGCATCAGTCACAGAGACCTGAGATTGGCGGGGAGCAGCTCTTTTCTGCACTCACTCCCTGGTAGAATGCATCTGCACAGACTCTGAGTAGCTCCCTGATTAGCCTAGAGGTCGGCAGTGGAAGAAAGAGACTCCTTGCAAATCAAGCTCATAATAACTTTTGTTTCTTTCTTAAAAAGCAATTTCCCTCTGGTTGCTTCTGTCCTCCTGTCTTCATCTCTTCCCAGCAGTGTGAATTGCATTGGGACCCCCAGCTTAATCTCTGAGATGTTGGGTGACGTTTGTGAGTAAGAATCAGGTATATCCTATTTGATTAAGTTGGTAGATGCTATAATGAGCTATAGAGTTGTTCTCTCTGTCAGTGGCTGATGTTTGCAGGAAAAAGCCCACTGCAGAGATGTTCTTTAGTGCCATGATGAGCTCTAGTCCCTCAGAAACAGCAGTTGAATGCCCCGGGCTTTGGGATGAGCCTTGTAACTCCTAGAAAGTTGCTTGTTTTCCACCCCAGCAGAGCTGAGTGGAGGAGTAAGATTGGGCATATTCAGGTTGGGTGAGCCTAAAAGGTTTTGCAAAGCCTTAGCAAGGCTCAAAGTTCATTTTCTTTTTTTTATTATTAAATGATAGCTGTATACATTAATGCAAACATGGGGTATAGTGTAGTGTTTTCATATACATTTTGACATACTTTCATCAAGGATACCAGGTGGCGTGTTGAGGAATTCTCTCCAAACCCAAATGACTGCTCATAACAAAGTGAGATATAATTCTCTGACTGGCTATTAGGAGTCAGCTCTGCCCTCTTGAATTTTTCCTGCCCTCCAGTGTCTGCTTGTAAAGGGATACAGGATCTTACCCTTTCATTAGCAGCCCTAGGAAACTAACATGAAATTGAGCAAGCCTAGGAAATGGGGGGTTCCCTATTCAGCCTTAAGTGCCAGGGGAGGGAAACCTAAGGTTCTGGTATTTCCCCAGCAGGTGTCTGGTCTCCTGCAAGGTGGTGGTGAGGGGATGGGGGCCTGCTTACTCTTCAGCCTGCTCATCCCTCTGCTCACTACCACTGCAACAACACTGCCAAGGCGTAGGCCAGTTATTGTATTTTAAATGATTTCAGCCATGTCTGCTAGCATTCTATGGGATGAAAGGAAGTCATTTGCCCACTTTTGGTCCCCTGATAAGGTCAGTCTGGTTTTACATGGATAGAGGGAAAGCCCCTTCTAATGTGAATGGCCTTTAATCCAAATTTTTTTTTATGCCAAGTAGTCATATTTGGGGTTAAATTTTCTGAGCTCCTCAATAACTAGCACAATGATCTCCATATAAGATTCTGGGACCACAGGACCCCAGTAAATACCTACTTTATTCTATGAGGAAGAAATAGGTACTAGTGAGAAGGAAGAAAGATGACATAAAAATAAAACAGAATGATCCCCAAAGGTCAAATAGAGCATTCTATAAGTAAATAGAATGTGTCAGGGAATGAGAGGAATCAGAATCAGGAATCAACTCTGTCACTATCGCATGCCTATGTGATTTAAAGCTAAATCACTAACTATCTGCAATATCCACCCACTTATTTAAAAATAGTAAGATATCTACATCACTGAATTGCTATTTTCAAGAAAATTCAAGTGTGTGGGCTTCTAATTCTGAAAGTTGTGTATATATAATATGGATGCTTGGTATTGTTATGTTTATTTTTGTTTACATATCCTAAAGAAAAACTATTTCAATGGACTGTTTCTGAAATCCCAGAGCACTTGGAGAGGCTCCATGTGATTTATATTTGTTTCAAAAAAAATATCACCCTAACTCTGCTCACTGGAAGCATAAATCAGCATTCATAAATGCACAGTTTGCCCTTTCCAATTCCTTGTTCATTTAAATTTGATATAGATTTTTAGAATCTTTTATTCTTACAACTTTATTTGGTGAATAATCCATGATCTACATTTTAACATATATCACTTATGTCCTTAAGCTGCAATTAAAAAGAAATTATTCATTGAATATATGTGTGTAGCTTGGATAGCTGTGTACAGAGAATGACCTCAGTTCATGGTTTTACTTCCTCACTAAAGAACCACATCTTTTAAAACATTGAAAGGATAGGGAGAATCTCAATTTGTAGATATCTCTCTTGATATGGTACAACAGACAGCATCAGTAACCATCTTATAAAGTCTACGGTTTTAAAGTTGAACAATTTGAAGGTTGGCAAAGTTAAGCAACTTTTCCCAGGATTCTTACTGATTTCAGTAATTAGAATAAGGGTAGAAAAAAAAAATACATATGATGTCGCTCCTGAGATTCCAAAGCCCACTTCACAAAGTTCAGAATTCTCCTTCTATTTAACTCAATTTCTTTGTACATAAAGAAAAAAACCTACCAGACTCTAATGAATATTAATGGACTATAAAAACTTTCCAGCTGCTTTCAATAAGAAATTAAGGATAAAACTGGAGATATCAACAAATAAAAAGAGCAGATGAAAGATGAGCTCCTAGGAATATGGCCTCTACCCTGAGAAGGGAAAGTTTTCTGAATGCTACAAAGGATTTCTAGCATTATTTTAGCACCAGGTAAAAACTAATTTTGATCTAAGAAAATCTTTAAACTTCTGAGTACCATCTTTTCCCAAAGATAACTAACTTAGAAAAGCTATGTCTGTGGGAACCCAAGCATACTATAACCTATTTTTGTGTGTTAATTAACTATATAGATATTAAATTCCCCCTCAGTTAATTCCTTACAGTTTCATTTTCTCTGCAAGGTACTAGAGATAAAGTTCATATGCATCTTTCAGGTGAAATCCTTTTCTTGAATAGCTAGAATTTACAAGATTTGTTTTTTCTTTCTCTAGCCTCTGTTGCCATAAGGGTCTCATGGAAAAGCAATGTCGCAGAGAATAAGCACACTTATTGAAATTGTGTTTTAAATAAAAGTGACCATCTGCTTGCTCGGGCAAAATGGTGAGCCCTCTTTACTTGCTGTTGGTTTATATAGGCAATCTTGTGCATGCGCACTATACAGCAGTGACCTCATAAACATTCATTACAATCCATCTGCACATGCGCATTGGACATCAATGACTTCATTAATCCATTCAAACATCTTATGACCATCCGCCCTATAAGTAGCTCCTCCCTGGTAATCTGATAATCCACCCAACATACACCTTTAAGCATAACCCTTTCAACATAACCCAGTTTAACATAACTTAATGAAGAACATGTCAGTTATTACTTTCTTGTTCTTATCTGATGAAGCCTAAGGCTACGGGGGAAAGAGATGATTTGAATGTCTGTTCTACTGACCGTCCCATTGGTAGGCAGTTACTTTGAATCTTTAAGTAAAGCATAAAGAAACTTCTTGGGCATACAGGAATTTGTGTGCAAACCTCTGCTCCCATGTAGGCCTTAGATCGGGGGGTTTTGCTGGAGCCTTTTATAAGGAATTCCCAGGCTGGACTTCTCAAAAGCCTTTCATGAGCCCAGCTTTCATCTGTGCCATTAGATACCTATATGCATTGGGTAAATTCCTCTTCTTGAGGTCCCCTAGCACATTTCCATTCCTGGATGCATCAGCAAGAGACTTTTATCATCACACACCACAGATCAGAAAAGGTTACTCCATTCCCAGACCTGTCAGCAAGCAACTTTCATCACCACAGATCAGGAAAGGTTACTCATGGGTATCTGGCCAGTTTTCCAAAGGGCTTTTTCATTGGCCTTATAAAGTCAACCTTAATTCCTTAACGCAGTCTGGAAATGCTATTCTAGCCAAAGCCCTGGTCATGTTAGGCCTGCAACTAACCTGGTCATATGAGATTCTGCCTCAGTTTCTTACAAGTTGCCTGCACAAAGTCTTTTCACTGCTCTCTCTCAAATGGCATTTTTGGCTAGAGGCATATAGGCATTGCACTTATAGTCCTCTATGGAAAAAAAGAAAAGAAAGGGAGGGAGGGAGAAAGGAAGGATAAAAGGAGAGAGAGAGAGAGGAAAGGAGGGAGAGGGGAAAAGGAAATTCTAATTATTAATGTAAAACTCTATTTCCAAACAGAAAAAAATTACATATGAGTAAGTTAATAGGAATACCAGACAATGAGGCTAAAGACTTGAAAAAAAATATTTTCCATTATCATGAAATATGCTGACATTTATTAAAGTTTACCCACATTTTCTCATTTAATTCTCATTCTAGATAATAGTTTTGTTTATTCATCCAACCTCCAAGATGAAGAAGTTAAAGTGAGACAGGGGGTTGGGGTAGGGCACATATATTAAATAATAGAGTTGAAATGTAACTAAGACCACCATCTATTTATTCCACAGGAGATTTTCCTAATCACTATTCTATAATGATGTCTCTAGATAATGGTCTACTAATGAATTATTGTATGACAAGTATTGAATAATCAATCTGAATTCAGATAAGAACTAATAGAGAAATAATAACACATTTTCAGCAATATAAATTGCCACTGCATTTTCAATTGGGATTAGCAAAACAAAGTATACATGCTGTGTCCATGTACTTTTAGTTAAAGTAGCCCATGATTTATCTTAAAGAGAAAAAGTGGCTATGGAAACTTCTAAAAGCATCTAAACACCAACCATGGGTATGCTAAGAGATATTGCAGTAGTTCACTATGAAATGAAATCTACCTTAAATTAGCTATTAGTAGAAAACACCTGTGATCGCTTTACAAATAAGCAAACGCTTACCTAAAAAGGAATTCCGTTTAAAGCTAAAAGAGAATACATGGGTTTATAGGAAGCTTTGTAACTTTATTCACTTCTAATTAGATGAGCAATAAATTTTTCTACTTTTCCTGTATAGATCAAGTTATTCTGGATATTTCCCGTTTGTTAAATTTTGGGAGAGTATGGAGAAAATATTCTCGAAGGGAATCTAGAATTGTTCTTACTTTCAAGGAATAGTGATATCATTCCTGTAGATAGCCCTAGAGAAAGAATAAAGATATTTATTTTACTGAACTTTGAAAGTATGCTAACAAGTTATTTGGTAAAGTAAGAAGATGGTATTCAATTCCTCTATTGGGATTAAGTGGTGATACTTTTTGACCTACAAAGACAGTGCAGTGTGCCCAGGAGAGCCTGCAATTCCAAATCATTGGGACTCGTATTTCCATCCTGTTTTCACAATTTATAGAACCTAGGCAAATTACTGAGCTCTCCTAAGCCTCAATTTCCCTTTCCATACAACGGGAGAAATCACTACACCTCCTCCACAAACCTTAGAGAACTCTATTACCTCCCGACTGCTCCCATGAAGTAGTATAGTTACTGCTTCTCTACCCATCATGTTTCCTTTTGAAATATTTACACATTTTTCATTTTAATGTTTTTAGTTCAAGAGTATTTCTTACAATCTATGTGTATATTTACTATACATATATGTTTTTCTTTTTTATTTATTAACTAGTATGTCTTACAGTGAGTGAGAGCTCAGGATTTAGAAAAAACAAATTTCAGTCACTAAGGTGGTGACTATACAATATAGTTAATGGAACTTGGCAGGAAAAGTCAACTCATGCACCTGCCCCCTCCCTCAGAAAAAGGATTTTTTTGTTGATGTCCAAAATATTTTGATTATCCCTCATTGTGCAAAATGATTTAACTTATGAGGAATTTTTTAGGAGCTGACAAGTATTGGTCCCTATCCCTAATACAAAAACCTAATGCCATCTCTATTTTATAAATTAGCCAACAGATTTAGAAAGACTTGTGGTTATATAATTATTAAGCCTGTCCTTCTATTTTCTTCCAGGTATGTGTAGCTTCTGTTCTCTCTTCTTCTATAGATGAGGACTTAGAAGCCAGAAAATTCTTGAACTAGTTTAAGTGAAAAGTAAAAGTAATCTAAAACATTTGGCAGCAATGGGACTGCAGAGGAGGAGAAAAATTAGCATAATTTTACCCAGTTATAGGATTATCCACATAATTCAGCAATAGAATGGATGTGTACCTTAAGGGACCAAGGTGCAATTCCACAGAGTTAAATGCTTATTTATAAGTAGAAATATGTATGTGTGTATGTATATATATATATTTATATATATAAATACATAATGAATAGAGGATCTATGTGTACATATGTACATATACACATACAAACATATTTATTATATTTTCCCTATTACCTTATTATCTGTGTATATGTATATACACATATACATTTGTATATACTTTTACATACCTATTACATTTAGACAACCTCAAAATGTTTCAAAATAGAGAAGATTCAGGTGCCACATCTGGTATACTAAAATTTGAGGAAATTTGGTACCAAAGAGGAATATGGACACAAATCATGGAAAAACCTCAAACAAACAGAAATAAGCAGCAGAGGGGCTGATTTAGAGATGAGATCCATAATACAGAGATGAAACCAGATCATCAATAGACATGGCTGTGGAATTGCACAGCCATCTGGGGCAGTCTTTTGATACTCCAACTCCTACCTGAGTATACAGAGTAGGTGGCTGTTTTTCTCTTTTCAAGAGTGGTTTTCAAACTAGATTATGTGTCAGAACCACCTGGAGGATTTATTCAAATACCTATTTCTGAGCCCTACTATTACTAGAATTTCCTTGCCAGGTCCTTGGTCTAGAGGGATGGAAGAATGAATTCAGGGACCATGAGTAGGTAAAAGTTTATATTATATTATGTAAAAGAGGAAAGCGAAGCCTCTAGCACAGTGGGGTGCATCCCAAGATGGTTGCTGCTTTTGGCCCTTTGCCTAGGACTTTTTAAGCCTTAAGTGTTCTTCCAGTTATCGGTGGTACACTTTGGTTGCTCTGTCAAATTAAAATGGCTCATGGTCATTGGCTTTTTGTTTGCGAGTGACTTTCTTCACTCAGCCCCCTTGAGGGGGGGTCTTTCGTCCTGGTAGGTCCCACCCAGCCAGCACTATTGACTAAAGGATGCATAAGTCACGTGGACACTCCTTGCCGATTAAGAAATTTCCTGCTGGGGATTTTTCCCACCTGTTGGCTGTACCTAATCCCCCATCCTGACTGATCTCTGGGCCCCATTTCCCTGCCCCTACCTAAAAGCCTTCTGACGTCTATCACTACCTCTGGATTTTCTGAGTCAGGCTTCAAGAATTTGCATCTCGGAATAGGAATGATGCTGATTATTGGACCAGGCTGAGAACCAGTGCCACTAGCTACAGCTAGGAGAATAATTCTCTGAAGTTTCTGTCTGCTTCAGATGGTCCTTTGTATGGGTGTTGAGACCAGAAACAGAAGAATGCAGCTGATCTCAGAAGGAGGTAATACCAGAACTCCACAATAAGCAGAGAAACATAAAAAGGACTGGGAGCAGAGAGGCAGCCAATCCATGAGTAAAACAGATAAACCTCTAGGCTGAAAAACTAGGAATTTGTTGCCTACCTACCTGACAGCACATCCCAGCTGCCTATCTACAGTCAGCAGTAAGACCTGTGGAAATGTCCCCAGCAGAAATAATCTCAGCCACGGAGTAAATCCTTGCCAGCTATACTAAAATGACTATTTTGTCATTCATTGGAAAATATGAACAGACTGTTTAAACTCTCCAGGAAATCGGAAAAATAAATAAATAAATTTCACGTTGCAGAAGCACTAGGATGAATGAGCAAAACATTTCAACATAGTAGAGAGGGAATCCAGAAAAACCAGGAGGATCGTCAGATAAAAACATTGATTAATGTGTGCAGAGACTTCTAACATAACATAGTATTTATTTGGTAATAAAAGAAGACCATATAGAAAGAGTAATGACAAATCAGGGAAGTTTTCTGAGATTTTGAAAATTAAAAAGTGAACTTAGATTTCACATTTCTGGTAATACTGGGAGTAAGGCCCTCCTGATCGTCTTTCTTTAAGAAACAAAAACTGTAAAAGAATTTTTCTGAAGTAATTACCTTTGTTTTCTGGCTTTTAAAGACAGTTACAAGCAGTAAGGGTAAATCCCAGGCAGGAACAGCAACTCAGAGGTGAGCTTAATAGTGGCACACGCTCACTTTGCCCTGTCGGCATTCAATACCATTGCAAATTCATGTTTTGTTTTTTTTTTTTCCCCCTGCAATTTTTGGCCAGGGCTAGGCTTGAACCCGCCATCTCTGACATATGGGGCCAGTGCCCTACTCCTTTGAGCCACAGGTGCCATCCCTCATGTTTAGTTTTAATTGACTCACACTGAGTGGTAAGAAATCAAGACCTGAGTCTGCTCAAGGCAGAAGTGCAAAATAAGAACCTCCTAACATTCAAATGCAGACTTGAGGCTGGGCATGGTGGCTCACACCTGTAATCCTAGCACTCTGGGAGGCCGAGGCGGGTGGATAGCTTGAGCTCAAGAGTTGGAGACTAGCCTCTGCAAAAAAGCAAGACCCTATCTCTACTAAAAATTGAAAAGCTGAGGCAAGAATATTGCTTGAGCCCAAGAGTTGGAGGTTGCTGTGAGCTATGACATCACAGCACTCAACTCAGGATGACAAACAACAACACCACAGTTAGCAGACTTGCTGTCATAGCTCACAGCAACCTCCAACTGTTGGGCTCAAGCAATATTCTTGCCTCAGTTTTTCAATTTTTAGTAGAGATAGGGTCTCTACTAAAGAGAGAGGGTCTCTACTAGAGATAGTGTGTTATCAGTACCAAAGTATGAAAGAACCCTGGGAATTATCCCTGAGAAGTTTTAGTGAGGAGCCGAGTCTACACAAATTTGTAGTTCAGGTTTGCATTAACTTACTTTTCAAGAAAAATAAAATGAATGAAAATTTACTCAGAAAAAGGCACCATAAGTGCAAGACAGGAAAAAAAGAGTAGTATAATCAATGGATACTAAAGTGTTCAAACATAAATTACACAATGATTCTCACCATTAAAAACTAATAGAAGAAACTGCAAAAAATATCAACAGGGGACACTAAAATGGAGTGACTTAGAAGGTTCTGTGAAGAAAATGGAATATATATAAATAAAAAGTGTAAAAAAAGAATTATAAATCTAATAGATTCACAGCTATTATATTTCTATGAATAATAATATTAAGTAATGACATTGGAAATTTGCTCATTTCCCTTGGGGATTTTTGGTTAT
The DNA here is from genome assembly GCA_963575145.1 of Galago senegalensis. Taxonomy (NCBI): domain Eukaryota; kingdom Metazoa; phylum Chordata; class Mammalia; order Primates; family Galagidae; genus Galago; species Galago senegalensis. Next base: position 23,712 of record CAUYTI010137945.1, on the reverse strand, counting down.
ACTAGTTTATGAAGTGTCTAAGTTTCCCATTTGGTAATTTTTTTTTAAATTTTCTCCTTGATTTTGAGGCGTTTTTAAAAAAACACACATTTTGTGTAAGTCCTTGGTTAGATAGATAAATGAATGACAGATGATAGATGGATAGGTATTTTATAAATATATGATATATATTTATATATTGGTGTATAATATGTAAATATATCAAACAGATATTATATATACATGCATATATTTCACCAAGATCTTCTCTGAATCTATCACTCAATTTTTTAAAGGTTGAATTGTTATTGAAATCCCAAGGGAGTTTCAGCTTAGGTCTGTCCAGTTGCTCATGTCACAAACACCAATTACTGGTGTATGAAGGATTGCCAAAGAAGAAGCAGCTGCCTCAAATCAGTGTTCCAGGGGCTTTTAAAGGTGGGCTGTTTGTCCTGAGGCAGGTGGCAATATAGCTGGGGACTACATGCATTGGGGGCAGGTTGTGGAAGATGATGAGTCATCAGGAACTCTGCCTAGAAGTCTTCAGAATCTCAATTACTTTGTATTGAAGAAAATCCATTATTTCTGAGAAAGAACTCTAAAGCTCAGTTAGTTAAGAGAGAGGATTAAAAAATATATGCTATACACTATAAATTGGGGTCACTGAAATTTATTCACAGAGTTGGTTACAGAATGGGTTATATTCAGTTGAAGAAAACTTTTCCCATTCCAAAGTCAAAATATTTTCACATATGTTTTCTTTGGGAAGTTGTATTGCTTTATGATTTACTTTTAACTTGAGAACCTATCTTATACTAATTTTTGTACATGCTGAGAAGTAGGAATCAATAAACATTTTTTTTCATTTTGGATTTCTAATTGACCCAGCACTATTTATTGTAAAGACTCTTTCATCCCAGTGTAGCACAGTGACACCTTGGTTGTGTATGAGATGTTCGTATATGTGTTCATCAATTTCTGGCATCTCTCTTCTGTTCTACTAATCTGTCCATCCATCTAGTCTTTTACCAAAACCACACTATCTTAACATTGGCTATGTTATAGGTATCTTGGCATCTGGTAGTATTAAGTTCTCTAACTTCATTAATGGATAGAAAAATCTAAAGTTTAAAATTGTTTAATAAATACAAAAAAGGACAAAAAAAGAAAGCATTATATCTATATCTATTTGTCTATCAAGAAAGGAGAGAGAATGGATAAAAGAAAATCACAGACTTAAACCTCAAAAAAAATAATTCCACCAGCAATTCAAAATTACTAAAAGGTGTAGATTGTTAGTCTTCACAAAAATGATAAAATCCACCTCAATATCCACAAACTATATGCCAAAAAAGTACAATGTTCAGAGAAAATAATTGGGAAAAACCATGTCTTTAAAAAACTAGTGGAAAAAAAATTATATCAATATCAGACAAAAAAAATTATATCAATATCAGACAAATAAACTTTAGGGAAAATATATTAATAAAAATAATGAGTCACATTTATAATGATAAATGTGTTCTCACCAGGGAAAAATATTAAAGTCAAGCATTTATTTTTTTGAATAAATTAATGATATTGATGAGCATCTGAAGATGTGGAACACATAATCAATATAAACTATGGAAAGAAAATATTAATACAGATATTGTGACATTAGCAAATAAGAAAATTATATTATGGCAGTGTTTGAAAATATAAATAAAATGTATAAATTTCCCCAAATTCTTAACAGAATTGACTTAAGAGACTTAACAATTTTGCATTTAAGCCATTACAGCAAATTCATTGATAGTCAAAAAAAATCTCTCACAGATCCCAAATTCATCCCATTTATCCTGAAATTAATTTTCCAATGAGTTTCTCCAAACATCCAAGGAAGAAACTAAGTCTTCTAGGAAATCAAAAGAATAACTGACAACCTACTTTCATGAGGGCAATATGACCATGACGCAAAATCTAACAAGAACAATACAATTTAGAAATATCATGGGTTAATTTCACTCTTTAAGATAGTTACAAAAATCCTAAAAGATAATATGGGCAAGCTCAATCAAGCAACATATAAAAAAGGCAATATACCGTGACAAAGTTAAACTTAATTATGGACACAGGGTTTTGACTTAACATGAGACATTTAGTAATTTGAGTAAAGAAAAATTTATGATTAAATTAATAAAACAAAGAAGAAAATATTTCTATACAGTTTTACTGTGAAAGCCATACAAAGTAAGATTATGAGGAAATGTCTTTGATCTTAATAAAAGGAATACATCCAAAATTTTTGGCCTTATACTCTATGGTTAAACCCTGAAATATTGTCCCTTAATAATCAAAGTTAAGATTTCCAACTCTCCTTGTGTTTGTGCACCATTTTACTGGAGGAAGTTGCCAACTAAGAAAGCCAAGAAAATCATCTAAAAGGCATAAGGGATGGAAATGAAGAAATTATTCCTAACAGATGGTATGATTGTGTGAGTAGTAAATCCAAAAGAACATAGAGATATATTTTTAGAATTAATGAGAAAGTTCAACAAGTTGGCTCAACACAAAGTCTATACATTAAAATCAATTGTCTTATATTGGAGTACACTTACAATAATTGTTTACAATGGTTCCAAAATGTGCATAGTCAAAATGTCTATCAATATCAAATGGAAAAATTGTGTAATACTTATATGGTAGAATAATATAGAGCAATAACCACAAAAAAGATATAGCCACTTGCAAAAGCATGGACAAAGCTTAAAATAAAGCAAACAATCAAAGTAAAGTATATATACCATATGGCTCTAAATATTAAGGTTTAAATTACACACACACACACCCCAAGATGTAGCTTGCACAGATACATAAGTAGATAGTAGAATTATGAGGAAAAACAATGAGATCACATCATAAAACTCAGGATAATGATCCCCTTTAGAGGAGACTGATGAGATTATAATTAATGGCAGGTACACAATGCTCTGGGCACTGGAAATGTTCCAATTTTTGCCTGGATAATGTATGCATGAATGCTCACTTTATGATAATTCATGAAATTATAAATCTATAACCTGACCATCCATTGTTAATTCACAGTAAGAGACAAAAGTACACTAAAAGGATGAATAACTTATTGATACTATCCAAAGAAAGAAACACTGGCGATAAAGAAAATTCCAAGAAAAGAAGAATGTAACTGGAAGTATAGAATGGAAGTGAGGAACTTAAAGGATAAATAATGAGGAAGAAATATCATTCTAATGGGAATTTTAGAATAATACCAAAGAAAATTAAGAAGAGTCAAAGTAATTGTAAAACTGAAAGTCATAATTATCTCAAGGTGGAGCACGTTTCGACACTTCCGATTGAAAAGTTTTATATATTCAAGTAGGGCTGTTTCTGAGGGGGTCTCATCCAGCTGAAATTTCTACTTCTGAAGGATAAAGAGGAAACGAAGAACTGTTAGAGAGCTAAAAAGAGAGCTAAAGGAAGAACTCTAAACACGAGTTATATACGGGTAGAGATCTGACTTAGATAAGAATGCTGGAAGAAAAAGAAAAACTGGTTTTCAAATTCCTAAGGGAAATAATTTCGACATTAATTTTCAAAGAACTAAAAATTATATGAACGTACAGACATTAAGTGCATTACACACAAAACTCCACTTATTTGTTACAATCAACGCATAAGTAAATTAGTATTCTCTACCCGCTTTTCATGAATGAGGAAAAGAACGAGGCACAGAGCGTTCTGTAACTTCTTCATAAAGCGGGTAAGAAACAGCATGGGATTCAGAAGCACAGGGACTGGCTTGAGAATCTGCACTTCTAACTCGACATCACTTCCCTCCTTATGAAATCAGCACATCGTACCCCATAAGTGCATTAATGTATACATGACCTACGTGTGGACGATTTAATCAAAAATAAATAAGTAAAAATACCTGGCCAAATGATTATTTCCTTATGAATGAGAGGGGAAAAAGATATTTGGGACAGATAAGGGCTGAGAAATTTTACTCTCCATGAATCATTTCTGAAGAACAGAAAAATTGCTTGTAATATTATCTGGCAATTTTGTCATTTATCTTCCCCAGAAAGGGAAGACACTAAGTTGTGAAATATTCCATCCGTTCTCCCTTTCCTTGTTTTGTATATAATTTATATTCCAGGGCATTCTGCCCTACTTCGGAGATTTTTTGAATTGTCATAGCACTCGTGGAGTAAAAGCCTGAATCAGCATATTCCCCACTGGACACTCTCGCTACACCTGTGTTTGAAAAGTGAAAAGCAATTAGAGGATTTTGCTTATCATTATACATTGTTTCTGCCATAAATTGATGAATATGACCTCAACTCATGCAAAATGGCTAGACAAACTCACTCCATTTCTTCTGTGTCATGTTCTCTCATTCTCTGCAATAATTATTTCATGCTTGCTTACTCTCCTCAAACACTCCACCCCTCAATCCCCACGCCCTACAGAGGCCTCATCTGCTACTTATTTAAAAATCAGATTAGAATCCTTCATCCTTCAATCTCCCTCTGCGGAACATACTAACCAATTTATATTTGCCTGTCTTCTGTCCTGTTACAGACAATAACTCTCATTTCTTGTATTTGAGCCTCAAATTCAAGCCTTCAATTTGAGTATTTGAATTAAAAATCTCATTCTCCCTCAGTTTTAAGTTGTCTGCCTTTCTGTTAGGTATAACCAACATCTTCCTATCAATTTAATTTCCCCCTGTGTATGTTCTATCAAACCATGACCCAACAGCTTTTTTTTTTTTTTTAGATATAATCATCTCTCTCCTCTCTCAAATGGACCAATTTCAAAAATGTTTATGCACATTATCCTTATTTATGCATCCTTCCCTGAGTTCTCACACAAACTGGCTCTCTGTCCTCTTTATGCCACTAAAGCAGATCTCTGGCCAGTAGCCATGTGACTAAGCCCAGTGGATATTTTTTTGTTTTTATCCTATTTCACCTCCCACAAGCTTTCAACCATGTTTGATTCCCTTTTGTTTCTTTCTCTTTTTTTTTATTCTTAGGGATTCATTGAGGATACAAAGAACCAGATTACAATAATTGCATTTGATAGGTAAAGTCCCTCTTATAATGGTGTCCTGCCCCCAAAAGGTGTGTCACATATGGGGAACCCCTCACCCCCTCCCTTATTCCCTCTCTCTGCTCTTCCCTTCCCCCACCCCCACCCCTCCTTTCGTTTCTCTGCTCTCCCTTTCCCTGACCTCCCTCCCTACTTCCCTCTTTTTGCTCTCCCCTCCCCCCCACTGTGTATTAGGTCATTAATTGTCCTCGTATCAGAATTGAGTACCTGGGATTCTTCCTTCTCCATTCTTGTGATGCTTTTCTAAGAATAATGTGTTCCACTTCCATCCAGGTTAATACAAAAGATGTAAAGTCTCCATCTTTTTAATGGCTGAATAGTATTCCATGGTGTACATATACCACAGCTTATTAATCGTCTTATTTTGTTCTTACTGACTCCTTTGTTTCCCGATTTTCTTCCTAATTACTTGACGACTACTCAATCTCTTCTTCATACTGACCACTGAAAGGTGAAAATTAGGATCACTTTTCCCATGGTTCTCTGTCTCTTATGCTGCACAATATTAGCCCACAATATTAGTTACCAACATGGGCAATAATCTCAAATCTACAACCCAACTGCTTGATGAGCTCCAAGAAGACCTGAAATTTCTACTTAGCTGTCTCAAATTCACATCAAACTGAAATATGATCTTTATCTTTTCCTGTTATCCCATGTCTGCTGGGATGGCACAACATGGCCAAATATTCCAAAATGTGGTGATATTTTCATTTCATCAAACCCTATGGATGCTACATAATAAATCATTACAAGCTGTCATTCTTTTACCTCAGGACTACTAAGCGTTCCATTCATGGTCACCCCACAGGTATACCATCTAATACTTTTTCAACACTGCATTTTGAAGGATCTTTTAGAATACAATTTATTATAATCATCTTTTCCCCTCCCCTAATTTAAAAATCTTTAATGGAATTTTCCACTGCTTAACAATGTGCTACTAATATTTCAAACCTTATCTTGTACTTGTGGCACTAAAATTTTGCAATTCTTCTATTTCCTTTGCACACTTGCCTTGGGTAGCCCAATCTTTCTCATCCTTATCTCCTCTCTTTTCATCTGTGTACGTACATGAGACTGTGTGTACGTACACATGTATATTCACTTATACGTGTATGTATGTAGACACATATGTATGTTTTTCTTTGTCTCCTGTTAAAAATTACTAAATTATTCAAGCATAGAGAAAACTACAAAAATAGACGTGATGCCAGAGTTACCCACCATTCATATACAATAAATGTCAAAATTACTTATCACTCTTAAGAAAATAAAATATTACAGCAACAGTTATAATTCCCTTTATACTTCTTTCCAACTGCATTCCTTTCATTCTTTGCCAAGAGGAAGCCTCTCGTTTGAAATTGGTGGTTATCTTTTCCAGCCAAGTCCATATATATTTGACATTCCCCATGCGAGTAAAACATCAATATTTTTCATTGCTTTTTGTATTCTCTATTGTTACATGAAAGTAATCTTATTACACTTATAATTCTTTAAGAAGTTTTTACTCAATGTTATAATTTTGATATACATAAATGCCAATATGTGTGAAAATAATGTGTTCATTAACACTAGAAGTTTCCATCAGTCCTCTACTGATGAATATTTATTTTTTTATACTCTAAACAATGCCTCAGCAATATCCTTGTATGTATCCCTATGCACATACAAAGGAATGTCAAAAAGTTCATGAAAATTGGAATTAAAAGAGAAAAATAAAACATATATAAACTTTATGTCTCAGCATAAGCTCCTATCAAGGCCAAGATTCTTCTGTAAGTGATGATAACAACCATTTACTTTTCTTGTTTCTAAAAAACTGAGGGTCCTGAAAACGTAAAATGCAATCATTTTACATTATTAACTGAAAAAAAATGGGTACGCTTTAACTTTTTTTAGGATTAGGAAACAAAAAAAGTGAGAAAGAGTCAGAGCAGAACTATAAGGTACTCTCCTGGTGAGGGGCACATGAAAGTCAGTACTCCCTGACTTTATCATTATACAATTCATCCATCTAACAAAAAAAAACTTGTATTCTCCTTAATATTTTGAAATAAAAATTTTGAAAAACCAGTATACATAGTGATTTTCCATTGAAATGCTTACAAAATTGTCTTTGATGACAGGAATGAGCAGAAGCATTGGGGTGGTAGAGAAGGCCTCTCTGGTGGAGCTTTCCTGGGCATATTTCTGCTAGCTTTGGCTAACTTTCTCAAAGCACTGCCTTAGTGTTATTCTTCTTGTTCTCTGGCTCTCTAGAAAGCCAACAAACAAAATACCTTGAACAACCAAAAATTCATTGGCCAAAACTTTTATTCTTGACAAGTCGGCTTGTGCTCTGACTCAACAACATTCACCTCTTGGTGGCCATTGCTTTGATTGAGCTTTGTCTTTGTGCTTTGTCCTCAGGATAAAAGCCATGTTTTATCTCTTGCTACAATTCTTTGAAGAAGTAGCAATCCCAGTTGTTTAAAATTTCCATTGAAAGTTTTACTCTTATCTGTCGCTGACAGTTTGGGCACCTATCAAGTGGAAAGTTTGCTCTACTTTAATTTTTCAGTTAGAATCATGTAATATAAACCATTTGAGATGTCTGGGGTGTTGCCTAATGTGAATGTTCAGCCATCCTCTTCATTTACGATGTGAACCAGGTGAACTGCCTGCTGCTGTGGGTTTCGTCTCCAACATCATCTCCTCCCTGCTTAGAGCAAGTTGTCCGTTTGTAAACTGCTGATATCTTAGAGCAGCAGTTTTCAATCTGTGTGTCACGCCCCACAGGAACTGTATTAAAGGGCCAGGGCATTAGAAAGGTTGGGAACCACTGTCTTAGAGAAGGATCCTCATAATTTTTTTGGAAACAATAATTCCAAAAAATTACTCACCATGAACTTTATATTTGTTCTTATTTCAATTTTAGCAGACTTTTTGTTGCTCTGGAAAAGATTCTTTTTAAACTGATGTCTTATTTTCTTTGATTTTCAGACTAGGTCCTGTTCAGGTATGTTATAACAAGGTAGTACTATTTTATTTTTGTTGCATAAAAATTCTGAAATCTAGGAACAGTTTTTTCATAACATGCATTGCCATGAGCCTTCTGATTATGTCTCATATGTAATATTTTATTTAGCGTATATACTGGGAATTTATGAATATTAATGTATACATAAATCCAACATTATGAAATATTGTCTAATTTCTTTCCAACATGATAGTATTTACTCTGAAAGTAGATGTAATTGATTTTCCACCTCCTCATATCCACAATATTGATGACTTTGAAATGGCATCTTACATTTCAAATTGTACATGCCTAACTGCTAGAGATTGAACATCTTTTTGTGGGTTTTTAAAAATTTGTTTGTTTTGTTTTTGCTCCCAAGAATAGGACAAATGAACATTATTTTATATGAATATCAACTATTTTAATTTTCTCTTCTTAAATCGAGTCTAGCTGCCATTGCTCAGTTTTCTTTTTTTTAATTTTCTCTATACCTGTACATGTGTTCATTTGGTTTCCACTTTTTGCCTTCACAAAATTAAAGAGGCTTAAAAGTTAATAACAATAACAATGTTTAAGATAAGGACTAGAAACAAAAACCTCGTAAAAAACTAACGAAGACAAATACATTCGGAAAAGACATCAGATGATTGCTGCAACGAAATATTGAACAATAATAATAATAATGCCAAAAAGTAACATTCACATTGTCAGATGAAAGTATGTCTATCGTAGAGTGCTTTGCAAAATTCAGAATGCAGGCATCAGTTAACTTCTTTTTTTTTCAGAGTCTCAAAGAATAGAGAATACTTATTTTTATAAATAAAAATAAAAGACAATTTCAAAAAAACAGAAAATTTCATTTTTCTTTCTTTTGGTAAGTTTATCTTACAGATCTGTAAATGTTCTACAAGCATTCTTTTAACTAACCTGGGCTGGTTTTGTTGGTGGAAACTATCATCTTCTATACTTGTAGCCTATTTTAAAACTTAGCTCATGTAATGTATTTTTAACACATAGAAATGTTTTCAGTTTAATGCCAAATATATCAATATTTTCCATTGCTATTTTTATGGTTGTTTCTTATTTAAGAAACCTCTCCCCACCCTGATATTCTTCTCTGTTTTACTCTAAGCATTCTAAAGTTTTCTTTTCATAGTTAGAAGACAAAGCTACGTGGAATTTATTCTGTATACGGGTTAAAGATGGAATCTAGTCTCATAATTTTCCAAATTGAATTGTCAAATGTCTGAAAACAACTTATTAAACAGAGCAGAGACAAGAAAACTGTGACCCATGGGCCAGCTGCCTATATTTGTAAATAAAGTTTGACTGGAACACAGCCTCCCTCATTTGTTTGCACATTGGCTATTTTTGCACAGAGCTGTGTAGCTGTGACAGAGACCATATGGTCTGGAATGCATTTGGATATCTAGTAGGGTAGGTTCCCTGTGCTCATCTCCCACCTTATTCTGCTCTAAAAACTTCCTGACAGTTTTTTAGAAATGTACCCATCCATCAGAATTTAAGATCACTCTCTTGAGCTCTGTGAAAAACATATGTAGATGTTTATTTTCATTTGAGAAAATATCCCATCTTTGAGGTATTGAGTCTTTTCATCCATGAAATGATATATCTCTCTATTAATGCAGTGTTCTTTTATGTACTATGTAAAATTTTAAAGTTTTCCCTCTAATAGCTCCGCTCATCTTTGGTAGATTGATTATTAGATATGGTCCCACTTTCTCCTTTATGCGTCTTACATCTTATATTTTCTTTTTTCCTCTCTGTGCTGCATGTGGATAATTTCCTGAGATACGTATTTCAGCTCCCTAAATCGCTCTTCAAATGTGCCTAATCTGCTATTTAACATTCATTGAGTTTTCTCTATCAAGGGCCGTAATTTTATTTCTTGAAGTTTTATTTCATTCCTTTTAAAATATGCCTGTTCTTCTTAGAGTTCCCATTTTTTTCTAATCCTTATTTTATCCATATAATCCTTTCGATGTATTTATTGCACCTTGCAAACTGCTCTAGTTGCTCAAATCATAGGTATTTTAATTTTTCTCTAATGCTAAACACCTCAAGGGAATCTAAGGCACCCTTTATTATGACAAAATTCCTACAGAAAGATTTTTGATTTTCTCCTTGGCATGGGTACATATCCATGCGTATGCATATGTATTTTTTTCAGTTGTTTGTGTTACTGTTCAGAGTAATCTTGTAGCAATTTCTCACCTTGAGGATTAGTGCAGCACCTTGGTGTTTAATTCATGTCTCTCACAGGAGCCACCCAGATTCCCAGGGCAGAATCATTTGGTCCTTTGTTGATTGTTCCTTCAAGGATCTCAGCTCCATCCCTTCCCCTTTTGAAAGGCCCATCTTTTACAGCATCAGGGCAGCAAAAACCCAGACTTAGCCCATCTGACATTTCCCCAGGGCTTTACTAAAACACCTAGTAAGCAGCTTTTAAGGCCTGCTTCCTTTCTACTGCGAGAGGATACTGCATCTTTTGTTCAATATCAGACATATTTATTTTGTTGTTGTTGTAATATCCTACTCAACATTATTTATGTACTTGCAACAGAGATTCCACATTAATGCTGGCCTGGTGATGCTTGAGCCAAGACTGTCAGCTGAGTGGAACTTGCCCTTCAAATTTCAACTTTCTCAAGAAATGTTCCTCCAGCCTCCTACTCCCCAGCCAGCCCAGATTTCCTGTGAGGTGCTTTTATTGTTCATCATCGTCCATTGTACATGCACGTTTCTCCTGAAGCTGGATTCCCATCCCAGACACGTCTTTCTTTCCTCAAGGTGATGTTATTTCAGGATCATGCCCAACTTTCCCTATCACAAGAACTATATTTGTCAGTGATACTTTTCCAAAGCCATAAACATCCTAACTGAATTTAATTAAATTAATTAACTAATTTATTTATTTATTTTTTGCAGTTTTTGGCCAGGGCCGGGTTTGAACCCACTACCTCTGATGTATGTGGCCGGCGCCCTACTCCTTGAGCCATAGGCACTGCCCTATTTTATTTATTTATTTATTTATTTAATTATTTGAGTCAGAGCCTCACTATGTCACCGTCAATAGAGTGTTGTGGCATCACAGCTCACAGCAACCTCCAACTCTTGGGCTCAAGTGATTCTCTTGCCTCAGCCTCCCAAGTAGCTAGGACTATAGGCGCCCTACACAATGCCCTGCTTTTTTTTTTGTTGCAGTTGTCATTGTTGTTTAGCTCGCCCAGGCCGGGTTCAAACCTGCCAGTCTAGGTATATGTGGCTGGCACCATAACCACTGTGCTGTGCTACAGACACCAAGCCCTAACTGAAATTTAGATTCCAAGGCTAGAGAGGACAATCCAACATTTGTAAGTTAATCAGGGCTTTTACAGTAAAAGTTGTAGAATAACAAATGCTGAGTAGTTTCTAACAAATTACTCCAATGAAATTAAGGTCTAAAAACAACATAAAAGATACTTTAAAACTCTATATTTGAAATAAAGGCGAACACATAAATTGTTGTTTCCCAGAATAAAGATATGCTTAAAAATGACATCTATTTCCAGCCCTCGGTACTAGAAAAGTGGGCATAGATTTCATATATCTTTTACCAACAAGGTATCTTATTTAAGGAGATACTTTGTTAAAATAAATACAGGGAAAAATAGAAATTAATGTGTAATAGAAACTTTGTAGTACACTCACAATTAGAAGGTGAATTTTCACAGCTCTCAGAAATTGATGTCACCTGAATATATATAATAAATATACAAAGAAGTTGAATAAAAATTTTATGAGACATGTTTTTATATTGGGAGGCTTTTTATCTGAAAAGAAATATGTTCAGATATGCATGAAATATTTAAATATAAATATAGCATGCTTTGAGTGATACACAAAGCTCACTTCATCATAGAAAGAAAGAAGCAAATAGAAAAATCATGTGAAAACACTATAAAATAGCAAAGAATTAACAATAGAAGGATATCCAAAATTAACTAATTTAGAAATTAGTTATATGGTATATCTTCTAGATAACTTCAATAAGGGACATTACTAAAACCAAAATTGGAAATATTTTAATGAACTAGAATTGAGAAAATTTCTGTACAGGTTATCTAGTATTTAGAAATATATATATATATTCTTTAGTCCATTTACTAGAAAATATGAAATACTAACAAATAAATTAGCTAAATATTCAACTAAGAGTAAAATTTTAAAAGAAAAATAGATAATAACAATAAAATTAAACCAATAGTCCTTATAAAGGAAGACAGATACATATTTAATATTCTGAACTATCTGCACAAAAAAAATGTATAACGATAGGAGTACAAAAGCTAAAGTAACTACAGGTACAAATCTTTTTTTTTTTTTTTTCAGGTTATTGAAGAGTATAAAGAATTAGGTTACACTGTTTGCATTTGTTAGGTAAAGTCCCTCTTATAATTGTGTCCTGCCCTCTAGAGGTGTGACATATACTATAACTCCCATACCTGTTCTCTCCCTACTCCTTTGTTCCCCCACCCTCCACCTTGAATTGATTTGAGTTTTTCTCTTATCTGTATATGTATTAGAGATACTGGCTTCAGATTAGAATTGAGTATATTGTTTCTCCATTCTTGTGATACTTTACTAGAATGTTTTCCAACTCTACTCAGGTTAAAACAAAACATATAAAGTCTCCATCTTTTTTAATGGCAGAAGAGTATTCCATGGTATACATATACCACAGCTTGTTAATCCATTCCTGGATTGGTGGGCATTTAGGCCATTTCCACATTTTGGAGAATGTAAATTGAGCTGCATTAAACAATCTAGTGCAGATGTCTTTATGATAAAATTTTTTTTCTGGGTAGATGCCTAGAATTGAGTTTCAGGGCCAAATGGAAGGTCTAATTTGAGTTCTTTGAGGAATTTTTATATTTCATTCCAAAAAGGTTATATTAGTATGTAGTCCCACCAAGAGTGTAAAAGTGTTCCCTACTCTCCATAACCACGCCAGCATCTGTAGCATTGAGACTTTGTGATGTGGGATATTCTGACAGGGGTTAGCTAGTATCTCAGGGTGGTTTTGCTTTACATTTCTCTAATGATGAGTGACAATGAGCATTTTTTCAAATGTTTGTTAGCCATTTGTCTGTCCTTCAACAAAGAAGGTTCTGTTCATATCTCTTGCTCAGAGGTAGATAGGATTGTTTGCTCTTTTTTGAATTCTCTGTAGATTCTAGTTATTCTAGCTATTGAATCTTTTGTCAGATTTCTACCATGCAAATAACTTTTCCCATTCTGACGGTTGTCTTTTAGTTTTACTTGTTGTGTCCTTAGCTGTGCAGAAGCTTTTTCACTTAATTAAGTCCCATTTGATTATTTTTGTTATTGTTGATAAGATGGCTGCTAAAGACTTAATCATAATCTTTCCCCAATGTGACATCATCAAAAGTTTTTCCCAAAATTTCTTCTAAGATTTTTATAATTTCATGTCTTAGATTTAAATCTTTCATCCATCTTGACTCAAGTTTTGTAAGTGGTAAAATGTGTGAGTCCAATTTTGGTCTTTTGTGTGTGGTTATCCAGTTCTCTCAACATCATTTGTTGAATGGGGATTCTTTTCCCTGGTGCTTTTGTTTGGTTATCAAAGATCTCATGGTAACTAGAGACTAGTTTCACCTCTTGGTTATCTATTCTGTTCCATATGTCTGTGTAACCATTTTAGTGCCAATACAATGCTGTTTTGATCACTGTGAATTTGTAACATAATCTGAACTCTGATAGGGTAAAGCCTCCAACTTCGTTTTTATTACTAAAAATAGCCTTAACTATATGGGTTTTTTTCTGATTCCACACAAAGTGAAGTACTATTTTTTTCCAGTTCTTCAAAGTCTAACAATATTGATTCTTCCCCGACAAAAGCATGGTATGTTCTTCCATTTCATTAATGTCTTCTGTTATTTCTTTTCTTAGAGTTTTATAATTCTCTTTGTAAAGATCCTTCACTTCTTTTGTTAGGTATATTCTTAAGTATTTTATTTTCTTTGACGCTACTGTGAAGGGAATTATGTCTTTTATCTGCTTCTCAACACAGCTGTTAATGGCGTATATAAAGGCTACTAATTTATGGACATTGGTTTTATACCATAATACATTACTGTATTTCTTGATCATGTTCAAGAATTTTGTGGTTTGACATTGAATTAAACCATGATACATTACTGTACTTCTTAATCATGTTCAGGAATTTTGTGGTTCAATATCTAGGGTACTCAAGTATAAGATCACATCATCAGCAACAAGCAAGAGTTTGACCTCCTCTGCCCCCATTGGGATGCCTTTTATATCCTTCTCTTGCCTAAGCTAGAAATTACAACACAATGTTGTATAATAGTGGCAATAGTGGACATGCTTGTCTGATTCCAGTCCTAGATGGAAAAGCTTTCAGTTTGACTCCAGCCGGTATGATGTTAGGTCTCAGTTTGTCAAAGATGGCTTCAGACAGCTTAAGAAATGTGCCACCTATGTCATTTTCTTAAGTATTCTTGTTAGACAAAGATGCTGAATTTTATCAAAATATTTTTTACATCTATTGAGAGGATCATGTGGTCTTTGTTTATGCTTCTATTGATATGGTGTATTACATTTATGGATTTTTGTCTATTAAATACAGGAATCCCTGGGATGCAGCCTACTTGATTGTGATGTATAAATTTGTAAATGTGTAGCTGCAATCTATTCACTAAGACTTTATTCAGTATTTTTGCCTTGACATTATTTAGTAGAATTGGTCTGTAGTTCTTTTTTTATTTGGGTCCTTTCCAATTTTTGAAATCAGGGTGATGTTTGCTTCATAGAATGTGTTGGAGAAGGTTCATTTCTTCTCAACATTTTGGAATAGGTTTTGCAGTATAGGTACAAGCTCATTTTGAAGGTGTGATAGAATTCTGATGTGAAGCCATCTGGTCCTGGGCTTTTTTTTTTTTTTTCTTTTTCTTTTTGGAAGCTTTCTTATTCTTTCTGTAATCTCTCTGCTTGATATTGGTCTGTTCAAGAGATCTATTTCTTCTTGATTAAGTCTAGGAAGATGGTATGATTCCAGGTATCATTCCATCTCCCCCACATTGTCAAATTTCTGGGCCAGGAATTTTTGGTAGTAGAGATAATCTCTTGTACCTCTGTGGTCTCAGTTGTTATTTCCCCCTTTTTATTTCTGACTGAGGTTATTAAAGGTTTTGCTTTTTTTCCTTTTTTTTTTTTTTTTTTTTTTTAGAGACAGAGACTCACTTTATTGCCCTCAGAAGAGTGCTGTAGCATCACAGCTTACAGCAACCTCCAACTCCTGGGCTTAGGCAATTCTCTTGCCTCAGCTTCTCAAGTAGCTGAGACTACAGGCACCTGCCACAATACCTGGCTTTTTTTTGTTGCAGTTTGGCTGGGGCCAGTTTTGAACCCACCACCCTTGGTATATGGGGCTGGTGCCCCATCCACTGAGCCACAGATACTGCCCAAAGGTTTTACTTTTCTACTTCTGGTTAATCTGGCCAAAAGTTTATTAATTTTACTTATCTTCTTGAAGAACCAACTTTTTGTTTCATTAATTTTCTGAATGATTCTTTTATTTTCAATTTCATTTATTTTTTATTTAATTTTAGTTATTTCTTTACTTCTGCCAGATTTGAGATTAGATTGCTCTTCCTTTTCTATTTCTTTATGATTCATTAGATTGTTGATGTGCTCTCTTCCTGTTCTTTGGTTGTAGGCATCTAACATAATAATTTTCCCTTTAAGGCTTGCTTTTGCAGTGTCCCACAAGTTTTGGTAGCTTGTGTCTTCATTGTTATGCTCAAGGAAGTTGATAATTTCCTTCTTAATCTCTTCCTTTACCCAACTGTCATTCAGAATACGGTTAGTTTAATTTCTATGCCTTTGTATGGGGTTGGCAATTTTTGTTGGAGTTGAGTGCCTTCTTTATTGCCTTGTGGTCTGAGAAGATAGAAGGAATAATTTCTATTCTTTTAATTTTGCTGAGATTTGGTTTGTGTCCTAGGACATGATATATTTTGGACAATGATCCATGTACTTATAAGAAGCATTGAGGTGGTATATTCTGTATATGTATATGTCTATTAAGCACATTAGTTCTAGGGTCACTTTTAAGCCCTTGTATCTTTGCGTAAGTTTCTGTTTAGAGGATCTGTGAGAGGAGTGTTAAAGTCCCCTATTATTATGGTGTTATAGGATATCATATTGCTCAGACTAATTAAAATCTATCTTTTTTTCTTTTTTTTTTTTTTGACTGGGGGCCAGCCCCCTACCCTTTTGAGCCACACAGGCGCTTCCGTAATTAAGATCTATTTCATAAATCTGGCAACATTTAAGCTGGGTGGATAAATATTTAGAATGGAAGTGTCTTCTTGTTGTATTGCTCCCTTGATCAGTATGAAGGGTTCTTTGTCTTTTTTTTACTTTACTTGCTTTAAATCAATTTATATCTGAAACTAAGATTGTGACCCTCCTTTCTTCTAATTTCCACTTGCCTAAAATATTATTTTCCATCCCTTCATCCTGTTTTTCAAGGCCAGGTGTGTTTCTTGCAGACAGCATATGGATGGCTTGTGCTTTTTTTTAAATCCAATCTGCCAACCTGTGCATCATTAACATTTAGTCAGAGAATTGATAAGGGTGGTGGAATAATAAAATAAATAATAAATAATTTATCTCATTTTGTAAAACTTTATTACTTAGTTTTATCTTTTGTGTCATTGTGGAAACTAGGTTTTGTTCTTTAATTTCTGGGTGTTTACTTAGCTGGTGGTCCATTGTGATGGTCAGTGTGAAAATATGTCTAAGTTATTTCCTATAGAGGTAGTTTTGTGGCAAATCTCCTGCATGTTTGCATTTCAGTAAAAGAAAGGTTTTCTCCCTCAATTTTAATGCTTAGCTTAGCAGCATATAGAATTCTGTGCTGAAAATTGTTTTGTTTAAGTAGGTTAAATGCATCTTCTGACTTGAAAAGTTTTATTTGGGAATTTCACTATCACCCTGATGGATTTGCCCTTGAAGATTAATGCACAGTTACTCCTGGATACTTCAAGAATTTTCTCTTTTATCTTGACTTTGGGTGGGTTTATGACAATGTGTCTTGGAGAAGCTCTGTTTGAGTTGAGATGACCTGTGGTTCTATAACCTTTGAAAGGAATGTGTTGGAGTCTTTGGTGATACTTGGGAAATTTTCTTTAATGATATCCTCTTGTAGGACTTCTATTCCTCTGAGGAGTTTTTCTTCCCCTTCTGGGATATCTATAACTCATCTAGTTGAATGCTTCATGAAGTCCCATAATTCTCTCAGTGAATGTTCTGCATTCTCTCTTTTCTTTTCTACCTCTTTATCTGCCTGTATTATCTCAAGAGCTTTTTCTCTGAGCTCTGAGATTCTTTCTTCTCCATGGTCTAATCTGTTGTCAATAACATTCTACCACACCTGTAACTTCCCTGATTGACTCCTTTAATTACTTAAGCTCTATCATATCCTTTCTATATTCTTCATATATTTCATCTCTTATTTGATTCTGTTTTTTTATTTCCTTTAGGTTACTTTCCACTTTCTCAGAAATTTCCCCATGAATTTCCCCATCAATATTTTGAATCCCCTTTCTGTCATTTTTATTATTTCTTTATAGGTGAAATCCTTTCCAGTAGCTACCTCATGATCTCTAAGGAGGTTGCTCTGTTGTGATTTTTCATGTTTCCAGAATTTTTCAACCTCATGAATATTTTCTTTTTGTCTGTGTCCTTACCCTGCTTTTTCCTTTCACTTTCTCTTCTTCTTTAAGTTACTTTGTCTCTGACCTATGATGCTGAAGTGTCCTTTTGGTATAGGACCAAAAGGAAGAGAAAAGAGCAAGTAGAGAGAAAAGATAAAAAAAGAGAAAAGAAAAATCTAAGGAGAAGTAAAAGGAGATTACAAAAATATTAGCAAAAAGACGAGAGGAAAAGAAATAGAGAGACAGGAGTAATAGTGGTGTACAGGAGTAATAGTGGAGTGCAGTAGGGTTCTATGAACCACACTCACAATTTCCCGCCTCTGAAGGGCTGGGATGGGTGGGCTTCTCAAGGGCAGGAGCTCTTTGCCAACCTGAGAAGACATAAACCCCACCTCCATCAAATTGAGAAGGAAAAACAAAAATATTGTAAATCAAAACAAACCAAACAATCAAAAATCCTTAAGTGATAAATTTGAGGGAATAAAAAGATAACTGCAGCAGAAAAACTAGCAAAATAGAGCCCTTATTACTGGAGAAGGAAAGAATGAAAAATTATAATTACAATATATAACTATTTCACATATATACGCATACATATATATGCATGTATGCACATATGTACATATATTTATTCAAGATAATAAAATGTCAAAAAATAAATCCTTAAATATAAACAATAACCATTTTTTAAAAATGGGAGAATCCCAGTACTAAAATGTTATAATATTATTAAAAATGAAATAAAAGTAAAGTACTATGCTCAGGGGGGCTATTCAGAAGAAAAATTAGCTATGAAGGTTGCTGAAAGGAAAAAATTAGCAAAATGTATAAATTCAAGACAAACTTTTAAACAGGATAAAGAGCTCAGAACTGTGGAATATTTTTATTATATCTTCTTCTTCTTCTCCTTCTCCTTCCTCTTCCTCCTCTTCCTCCTCCTCTTCTTTTTGAGACATTCTCTCTTAGTTGCCAGGGTTAGAGTACGGTAGTGTCAGTCTAGCTCACAGCAACTTCAGTGTCCAGGGCTCAAGGGGATCATCCTGCCACAGCCGCTGGAGTAGCTGGGACTACAGGTACCCAAGATGATGCTTGGCTAATTCTTTTCTATATTTAATAGAGATGAGATCTCACTTTTGCTTTTTTTAATAGAGATGAGATCTCACTTTTGCTCAGGCTTGTCTCAAACTCCTGAACTCAAAAGATCCTCCTCCATCAGCCTCCCAGGATCCTAGGATTACAGGCATAATCCACTGTGCCTGACCTATTGTCTTCTTTTTCATTCCATATGTGTTAAAAGTAAAAATGAAAATATGATTAAATAAAATATAGTCAATACCTCAGAGAAGGGCTGACAGCTCTTCCACAGGTAGTTATTCTGGCACAAGAACCCTTCATTTGGCATTAGTGACATATTATGAGCTTAAATTTTGACAATGAAGTAAACAATAATTAGAGGCAGACTCATAGATGGCTGGCTAATCTTATCCTGAGAGGTATCTGGAGAGAAATTTGAGAGTAATTTATTTCATAGGATTTAAGGGAAAGAACTTACTTTATAAATACAAGAGGTATCTTGAGCTGATATGCTTAGCATGACTTCTGTGGGAGGTGAAAACCTCTTCAGCCAACACTCACCAGAGATATCATGTGTCGGTTAACTCTGTTCTTCACCTGCTGTACTGAAAAGTACCTGCTACCTGAGGTGAATAAGGGCTTGGTAAGTGCAGAAACACATTGTCCTCCTGCCTTGAGATCTGAACAATGACATCTGCCTACTAGTTAAAAACATGTCTACCACATATTATGACCAGTAATGTTGGAACCTCGTAGAGGGGCTAGTGGTAATTAATAACTAAAACATAAAAAAATGAAAATATTCTAAAATATATCACTGCAAAACTGAATAAATAAACAGAAATGTTGGGGGAAGGTTTGAATAAGGTACAATGGGAAGATATATAAATATAAAATGTTCTAAAATTATAATGATATCAATTGTTGACAAAATGTACTCATAAATTTAAAACATTCTAAATCCAATTCCCAATACTTTTTTTCTTTGTAAGAAACATTAGTTATTTGATTCTAAAATTAACCTGGGGCTCGTCGCCCAGAGCACAGTGGTTACAGGGCCAGCCACATACACCAAGGGTGGTGGGTTCGAACCTAGCCTGGGCTAACTAAATAACTGCAACAAAAAATGGTCATGCACGGTGGCAGGCACCATTGTAGTCCCAGCTACTTGGGAGGCTGAGGCAAGAGAATCACTTAAACCCAATAGTTTGAGGTTGCTGTGAGTTGTGATGCCATGGCACTCTACCGAGGGCAACATAGTGAGACTCTACCTCCTAAATAAATAAATAAAATAAGAAATCAATAAATATTGTGAAATGTAAAACTAAATATTTTTTGAAGTGTGGATAGACCTTTTAAGTATGAAATCAGGAACATCACGATAAGGACCACAAGGGCTCATAGAAAAGAGAATGCTTTACTCTGGAAAACAGAAGGGAGGAAAGTGAATTTTCAGAGGCAACTTGAGAAGGAGAGAACTTGAAACAAATAAGTACATTAAAATGACGTGAAAATGTTATTAAAAGAGGGTGTAAATAATATGCAAATGGCCTTAAAGACTGAAAGAAAATAGCATAACAGGAGCAAATTCAGCTGGCTGAAATGACTGACACTTTTAAAGACACGAATTTCAGTTTAGTCATTCCCATTACCTCAAACTTTCAAAAAACAACTCAAAAACAGAAGATTCTGGATAAATAACTTAGTATCTCTGAACTTCAGTTATCTCATCCAGCAGATGATAAAAATTAAAATATAACATAAAAAAATGAAAATGAAGATATAACATAAAATATCTTAAATTAGAAAAGGTATAGAAAACTAAACCTAAATAAGCAGAAAGAAGACAATAAAGACTCCAGTGGAAATAATTGAAATAGAGGATGGAAAAATGGACAAAATCAAGAGAGAGGAAGTCCCCAAACCTGCACATTGTCCCTGAAATCTTTTTAGAACTTCTTAATGAACTCATTCTTACTTTCTACCATCAATAATTGAGCAGAAGTTTGTAAATCCTAAGTAATATAGTGATGGATAAGACATAGTCTCCTATGTAAAGGTACTCCTATTCTTCTAAAATTGACAGTTTGGTTGGCAAAAATGTCAAATACAAATAACTATAGTTTATCTCTTTTTGGTTTTTATTTGTTTGTTTGTTTTTGACACAGAATCTCAAGCTGTCACCCTGGGTATAGTGCTATGGTGTCATAGCTCACAGCAACCTCCAACTCTTGGGCTCAAGTGATCCTCTTGCTTCAGTTTTCATATTTTTAGTAGAGACAGGGTCTCACTTTTTGCTCAGGCTGGTCTTGAATCCATGAGCTCAAGTTATCTACCCACCTCAGCCTCCCCGAGTGCTAGGATTACAGGTGTGAGCCAACATGCCCAGCCTATCATTTTTTATTTATACACTGAATGTAATTGTAGTTTTTGTGGGGTTCGTGTTTTTAATTTTACCAGTATAGTATATTTTATTAACTGATTTTCAAATGCTAAACCAGCCTTAAGTTCATATGTTAAATTTCAGTTATGAGGTGTTTAATTCTTACGATATATTGCTGGGATCTTTTTGCTAATATTTTACTTGAAAATTTTGTGCCTATATTCATGACAGATATGTTCTGAAGTTTTCTCGGGATATGATTGTCCGGATTTGGAATCAGGATAACACCAGTTTCATAGCATGAATTGAGAAGTGATCCCTCCCTTATGCATCTTGAAAAGTTTATGAAGAATTTGTATTGATTCTTCCTTAAATGTTTAGAACTTAAAGAATTCAGCAATAGAGCCATCTTGGCCTGGGTGCTTTAATGTGGGAAATTTGTAATTGTAGTTCATCCTTTTTGTTTGTTATGGCTTTATTAAAATTTTTCCTTTCTCCATGAGTTAGTTTAAGTAATTGTACCTTCCTAGGAAATTATCTATTTTATCTAATTTTTCTTAATTTGTTGCTATACGGTTACAGTATTTTTGTATGATTCTATTTTCTTAAGGTGGATATTTAAATTTTGTTAATGTTTTCAAACATGTAGTCTTCTTGATTTTATCCATTTTATACTCTATTTCATTTATTTCCACTGTAGTCTTTATTATTTTCTTCTTTCTGCTTATTTGGGTTGAGTTTTCTATACTTTCTTTAATTTAAGATTTTTTTATATCTTCATTAACCTAAAAGTATTTTCTGTTTGCCTTATGATTTCTACTTGCCCCACGGATTATTTAGGAATGTTTATTTAATTTCTACATTTTTTAATTTTACTGTTTTGATGTTGGAGAACATATGTTGTATGGTATTAATGCTTTTAAATTATTATTTCATCTTGTTTTATTTTAAAAAATTTTAATTCACACAATTGTACATATTTATAAGGTACATATGACATTTTGATACATGTATGCAACATATAATGATCAGGGTAACTGGCATATCTATCATCTCAAAAATTTATTATTTATTTGTTTGGGGGATATTCAAAATCCTCTCTTCTAGCTATTTTGAAATATACAATAAATTATCTTTAACTATAGTCACCTTACTCTGCTATAGATTCTTGTGAAATTATTTAATCATGTTGCATGGCCTTTATATGCTTTAACCTGGTGAAATTTTTATGTAAACATTGTATCATGGTGTATACAAACTTACTATATATATGTATAAATTATTATGCTATTCAGAAGAATTTGATGTCTATGTTTATATAGAATTATTTCAATGAAGGAAGAAGTGAGGGCAGATGCCATTATTTTTATTTCATTGGTGTTATGGCCTAATTATAAGTAGGTTGGTTAAAGACTATGACTTAAATCTTTAATAAAAGCTGAACACCACATTCACTAATGGCACACATTATTTGAGGACCTGCTGAATGTTGTTTCATCATAGTTTTCAATAACCTATTGATGACATTAAGTGAGGACTTACTGTAGTTTTAGTTTGTGGAGAGCATTTGGTAAGACTTCTTATCTCTTCAACACTCTATCAAATAATCATCTGGGTTGCCAAAAACAGTGCTTGCAAATATCAGGTGTTTAGTAAATGCCTATTAAATAATTTACAATGGAATTAAGTTTTTTATGCATACAATTTTTCTTTTGGTAATAAAATGTTGCACTGTCATGATTTATTACATACATTCCTTATAGACTGTGTGCTAGGGGAAAAACAAAATCAAAATCAAGACCAGAAATTAAATACATATATATATATATATGTATATATATATATATATATATATATTCATGTTTAATTTTATATATATATATGTATGCAAAGGGTATTCATAAAGTTTGTATGCAATTTAAAATAGTTGACTGTATATATAGTATGTATATATAGTACGTATGTATATATAGTATAAAGTTTATGTGCAATTCAAAATAGGTTACCATAGTAAATTGCACATGAACTTTAAGTCCACCCTGTGTGTACTCCTTATAGCTATTTCCTTTGAGTGAAGAATAGCCTTGACCCAGGCATTTTTAGGATTCCTTTGTGCTGGATTTACCTGACTCTTACTTACCTGAGGACCACAAGTATCATAGATTATGGAAATGGGGAACACAGAGCTCAGAAGTAATTTTACCTGGTTAGAACAAGGATTCTATTTGTTGGGTATATTTCCAGATGACCAAAAATCGCATTACAACAAAGACATTTGTATCAGAATGTTTATTGCAGCCCAATTCATAATTGCCAGGTCATGGAAGAAGCCCAAGTGCCCATCGATCCACGAATGGATCAATAAACTGTGGTATATGTAC